>JACXGK010008961.1:0-21031 GCA_016801125.1 Novumbra hubbsi | reverse complement strand
ACACGGAGACTAGAAACACAAGGGCTTAAGTACTGCGTTAACAGGCAGCACCTGTAAGGAATCAGGGAAGGATGCGTTCACAGGACATGGGGAAAACAGGACACAACACACACGATGGTGACTAAAAGGCCGGCGACGTCGAACGCCGGAAGGCTACGCGAACAGGGGAGGTCCCGTCCTGTGATGGTACCGTGACACTACCCATTACCACACTTGCGAGCATTTGGGTCCCTACCATCCTCCGCTAGTCTGGTCCATTACATAATCGGAGTAGAAGTCCTAAGAAAACATTCCCCCAATATTTCCAATGTTGTTTGTGTTTGTCTAAAGTGTGGGCTATTATAAGTTTATAAATTATTGATTAATGTTTTCAGTGCCCAAAGTAATTTATTGTAAAAAATATGAACATGCCATTTTTATACATTGCAGAAGTACTTCAACTCAATATGGCCACTGGAAGATATAGATAGACAGTAAAAACACAATACAGAGGATTTTTTGCAATAAAAAATAAAGCTGGTAATTACAAAATAGTCACACTACTGTAATATAATGATTACACAACAGTCATTAAAATGAGATGTGCAAAGCAGTCAGTTCTACACAACAGGCATTCCGAAGTGCAACAATGTCAATAAACAGACTTTGAGTTAAGGAGACATATCTGAATACAATATTTCCCAGAACCTTCCAACTATGTTGTGTTTTAAGATCTTTAAAGGCCCTGTTTGCCTTTCAAATAATTTCCTGTTCGCTTCAAGTTTTGTGATTTCTGTAAGCAACTTGACCATATAACTTTACGTTTTATAAACAATTTAAGTAGAATTATATATTTGTGGGTTTATTAACGTGTTTGTTTTGTCTTCATTTAAAATATTAACACTAGGACACTATCGGTACATTCATAATTCATAGGCCTATCAGTGATTTTGCTGGAATAAATTCTAACAATCTATGGGTATAAATGGAAAACACAAAAATACATAATTTAATTGTCGCAAAAAACATACTCGCCCTACATCACACACCCTCGCACACTCACCTTACTTAATATATATATACATATATATAGAGAGAACGAGAGAGAGAGGGAGATATGTACACTACCCTTCCAAAGATTAAGAACACCAATTTTTTTTTATTGACATTTAAGCAACTCAAGTCCAGTAAATGGCCTGAAATGGTATAAAGGTAAGCGTTAAACTCCCAGTCATAAAATACAGTAATTTAACCAAAAACTGAAAAATGTCAGTGTCATAAAAAGTTTTCATGAAATAGGTAATGGGTTAAAAACTTAAAGCTGTTCTGCAGAAATTGAAGTGAATGGGGAGTGAAGGCCTGTCTGTGTGGGCCATTCCAACAGATGAGCTACTGTAGCACATTAAAAAAGTTAATGATGGTTCTGATAGGACCCATGCTGACCCCTGCCCACAGCTGAAAGTGCCTACAAATTGGGCACGTGTGCATCAGAACTGGACCGCGGGAGCAAAAGAAGAAGGTGGCCTAGTCTGATGAATCATGTTTTCTTTTACATGGATTGATCATGTAAACAAACTGCAGACAAACTGCAGACATTTTTTAAACAAGCAAGATACTGTAAAGATTGGGAGACTTTCATACACTGACACATGATACATGCCCCCCCGGTTGTGATTGTATCATTTTCACTTTGATCCCAAATAATGTCACGTATGCATATTCTGTCCTTAAGACCAAATGCGTAATTCACGTTCAGCTGAAACTGAACGTGAATTAATAATGCGCACCACCTAACCCTTTTTCCTTGAGAAACAGTCTATATTAGACCAACTTTATTCCTTTTTTTGTAACCAGCAGATGTCACTAAAGATTACTGTGTTTGGAGCGTTGTGTATTGTTTTGTGGCACACTTTTGTGAAAGCCTGCAAGCTACAGAAAGCATTGGTAGTAAATGAATACATTGTCTAGATAGTGAATCATTGTGTCTTGGAATCACAGATGTTGTTAGTTGTACTCAGCTAATTTCGTCATAAAGAATCAGCCCAACTGTAGTAACAATGCTAAATCATACACTCAAGGAAAAAAGATTCATGCTAAAATGTATGGGCTCACTTTAATACATGTTCTACAACAAATTTGATTTCAGTATATGACTAATATTATCTTATACATGCAATTGTTTTACGATGATCATAACCCAGATCATTAAGGAGTTTGATTGGACATTTTGCGAACACTGTAGGCATTTCTGTATTTTTTATTGTTTTAAATTACAATTCAAATGGGCTTGAGTGCTGTTCCCTGTCACACGGTTCTTTCATTTCTTATAAATAGCTGTGTTTGTTGATCATAGCGGTTTCCTGTTTTCTTTTTCACAATGACAGTCACAGCCTTCCAAAAGTGAAAGTACCTGGCACTCATCTATTTAGTTCAAGTACAGTTGCAGTTAGATGTCAGTTTGGCACGCCCATCTTTTTTGGAGGCTTTAAGTAGCTTATTTTGTACACATTTACAGTAGGGTAACTTCATCTTGTCACCCATTTTTACTTTTGCCTTTATTTTCATTTTCTCTGTGATTCATACTAAAAAAACATGTTGCTTACAATACAGACAAAAACAGTTGGTAAATTAATTGGGTTATTGCCTGATTAAAATGCAGTATAAAAATATCTACATATATTTAGCAGCTGGTAGTGTGGTGGCTGGAGCATCTGAACACTATAAATACTGTAAAGGTATTTAGATTGAATCCCAATATTGCAAAGTGAAAAATTTGTAAATGCGTCGCTGAGCAAAGCTCTAAGATTGTTGATGAACATTTTAATTTGTTGCCTGTCAGCTTATCAAGTGAAAAATCCTATTGTTATCTGGTGAAAATCCTCTAAACAACCTCGTGCCATGAGCTAATTTTCAAACAATGCCATTTACAACAAAAAGAAAATGTAATTTAAGAAAACTTTGTTTCTAACGTAATGTTTGGAGCCTTTTTATCATGTTTTTCAGATACATTTTTACAATGTATTCTAATGCACCTTTTTAGTGATGAAGCCACAACCAATATTTTCTGTAATGAAATCAAATATGAAAACAAATTGGAATGCAACTACGAGCGCAAGAGCCACATGTACATATTTCCACATATTTTTAAGAGCCCATCTTTACTCATGTTTGGCTTTATGACTCCTGCATAGTATTAGGCACAGAAAGCGGATTGAACACAGAGTTATGGCTACCAGCATAAACAAAACCACTAACAGGAATCCAATCACATCTAGAGAATGATAAGAGTACCAGGGCATCTTGTAAGACTCTGTACGCAGGTGTGCGGCTCCTTTATGCCTAATGACAAATTCAATCCAGAAAATAGCAGTGTCCAGAGGATGCATAGGCTTGTCTCTTTGGAGCCTGGAGAGATGCTCCATATTGCTCTTGTAAGATGGCTCATGGAGGACTTCCTGTACGGCCTCCAGGAAGCTCTGGCTGGTGATCTTGGTGACATCTAGCCCTTTGGCCGCTCCACGCACCTCCAGGCGCAAGACATTCTCAAACTGGTCAAAGAGCAGTGGTAATCCCACCACTGGCACCCCGTGGTACATGGCCTCGTACAGGCCATTCGTGCCACCATGGGCCACAAAAGCCTTAATCTTTGCATGGCCCAGGAGGTCGTTCTGGGGCATCCACTTTACCAGCAAGGTGTTGTTGCCCAAGCCATCGGGTCGCTTGCCCGGGTACTTCCAGATGACCTTCTGGGGAAGTTTGGCGAAAGCAGCAGCAATTGCAGAAGTGATCTCCACAGGTAAGCTTTTCACTAGAGTTCCCAGTGACATCAGGATGAACCCATGTTCACCTGAGCTCTGTACAAACTCCTCGAGCTCGGTTGGCAGGGGTTCAGAGGGCTTGCACTGAAAGCCTCCAATGTAAACAATGTTTGGCATGGTGGGTCGGGGGAATTCAAACACAAAGTCCACCCGCATGAGCCAGAGGTCTGCCCCCTGCAAAAGGTGGTAAAACTTAATGCCAGGCTCAAAGTACTTCTCCACTAGCTGATCGTAGTGCGGGCTGACCACAAACCTATCAATGACCATGTTGAGGAGGTACATGAACACGTTCCCAACTCTCTGGCTGAAGATCATTTGGTCTGAGGCAATGTAGCCGGAAGTGGGAACATAGGACACTGGCGAGGGGGCCACCATGAAATGCCCTTCTCCGCTGGTGATCCAGCGAACATTGAACACAGTTGGCAACCCAAGCTCATGGGCGACCAGGACACCAATGGGCAGCCCCGGGTCCAAGAGCACCATGTCATACCGGCTATCCCGCAGGCTCTGCATCAAAGCCTTGTTCTCAAAAATGTCTACGACAAACTGGCTGGCCTGCTTGTGCATGCCCGACAAACCCGACAACATGTGCCAGTAGAAGGACAAAAAACCCAACGGCGACGCTCCTTCCCTCTGGATCTTCAGCATGTTGACAAGTAAGGTGGAAAAGAATTCTTGTTTTTCGATGTCCATGCCTCCAGGCACGGTGATGGAGATAGAGCGGTAGTGGGGCGCCGACTCCTTGATGTACCAGCTGCTGGATGAACGCACCACCGTGATTTGGTGACCCCGGGAGTGGAGCCCTTCAACTAGAAGGTTCATGTTAATCCAATGGCTGCCGTCCACAGGGAAGACCAGGATGTTGCCCCCAAGAACCTCTGGAGGGCCAATGAGGAAGACCAAGGAAACTGAAAGTGCGAACCAGGTTACCCAATGAAGGCTAATCATTGTTCCCGCCCTGGGGAGAGTGAGATTATACACGGTAATGGTGATTAAACTGCTAATGCTGATTTTAAAGTGCAAGAAATGCTATTAGAAAAACACAAAATAGAATAGGTAAGTAGCAGAGGAACACTGATGAAAACATGTAAGGCTCTTTCAGGGGCTTATGCAACAAAGTAAAACATTGGAACACATGATGCATTAGGGTTGAATGTCCAGAGGAATCCCTAAACTAAGGCTCAACCCCAATACAAATTATTTCCCTTGTCTCCAGAGCATATTCAGCAGAAGTAGAGGTAACTGAACACTAATATGGGCAGCTGAACCATTATAATATGTACATTTGTTACAGTAGAGAAAAGTTTTATTAGAATATCTACACCATGCCATGCCATAGGAGTTTACAGAATGATAATATAATTTGTTTCTAGGTATTCCCAAAAGTCAACAAATACAGTTGGAAATTAGCCTAGGGTTTTGATAGCTCTTTAAAAAATGTATGCACAAATAGTGAGTTGAATAGATAGATAGAAAAAGTTAGAGAATGAAAAGAACATTCCAGCCTACCTTAATTCTCTAACTCTGAAAAGAAGTGTACTCTGAGCCACCTCTGGTCTACTGGAGCTGGCAATATAGTGTGGGACTCAAACTCCAGTATTTATGTTGCATAATCTGGGAGAGGTTAAAGCGAGGGTAGAACACATAGGCTACTTACAACGAACAGCAGATTTTGTGATTGTGTTAGTGGCAAAGGGATAAAAAGAGCTGGAGTGCTTGTGGAAGGGAATGAGGAGGCTGCAAATGAACCCCTTTTGCACCCCACTCCAACAAACTTTACAGCCCTTCCCAGAATTAACCCCCCAATATCCTTCCAAATAGTTTTTTTCCCCCAGGGTTTGGACAAACAGAGCCTGGCGTAACTGAGAGAAACTGCTGAGTGAGAAATTCTCAGTTAACTAACATTATGTAGAGAAATAATAGCCACATTCAAAAACTCTCATCAGAACCAACACTTATACTCCGAATCTTTGTTCACAAAAGCTAATTGTTTGGGTTTCTGTTTGTGCTGGCTTGCATCTTTGAGGGCATGGTGTGTTGGCAATTCTTCTTTAAAGACACAAAGACAAAACGGAGTTTCACTATAAATAGGCTAATGTTGTAATGGCATTTTTGTGGGAGATATGTTTGTGTGTATATATATTTAATATATATATATATATATATATATATACATACATACATATATAGCTCTGTAAAAACTATTATTCTTTTCGTTTTTACTGTTTTGAATTTAAGAGACTACTGCAAATGGTTTTGCAGGAGCATTCTGGTCCTCACTCAAAACCTTCCTTGATAATTGATATTGCGATCTGAAACTAAAGCACCTTCACCTTTGATTTCAGCTTGTATCTCTTAGGCAGCAATCCTTCCCTGCGCCCAGGGAAGTTGGATACAGTTCCATGGACCTTGAACTTCATAATAATATTTGCAACTGTTGTCACAGGAAGATCAAGCTGCTTGGAGAGACCAGGTCTTGTACCCTTTACCTTTACCATGCTTGTCTATCATTTTCTATCTGATCTCCTCAGACAACTCTTTCCTTAGGTGTCTCTTGTCCACGTTCAGTGTGGTGCACACAATGATACCAAACAACACATTATCTTTGTAGATTAAGCTATAATTAATATTTGTTCACAGCTTTTTGAAATGCTTCATTCCTCCTGAAAATGGACGAAAAGCTACTGTATATAGCTACTGCTACTGTATATGTTATATAATCAAGTATTTTTCAGTATTTGTAAATTACAAAATACAGTATTTGGATACAAAACATGAAGCTATATTAATCAACCCTATCAAATACAAATTACAAAAACCCATTTTGTATTTGAAATACGTATTTATTACGTACACATTTTTTGGGGGACTGGAACCCTTGTAGTGACTTAAGAATCGGGGTGATGTGATCTGACCTTTAGGTCCCTGTTAGAAAAGATTTAAAAGATTTTATTAGGTGTTTTTAGGGAGTCCTGTAAAATGGCCATTGCCATACTCAACCTGCTAGAAATATATTCAAATTGCTGTGTATCCCAAATAATTAATTTGCTTGAAATGTATTGAAATTGTATTGAAATGTATTAAAATGTAAATTTTAGATTTTAACACCAACAAACGTAATATAGAAATTCCATGTATTTCAATCAATGAGACTTTTACAGATGGAGCAAGTACATTTACAGTTTAATATTTATATTGTTTATATAGGGCATGTGTGATATTACCGTGGCAGGTTTGATGTGTGAGGAAGCAATGTCCTCTGCCGGTTCAGCTATTTGTCTTCTGGTAAGACACAGGGAAGTGAAAGTGCAGAATTAGCCAGACTTTCTTCCTGTTTTAGCAAAATGCCAAAAACAAATGGTCATGGGCCATAAATAAGGAACCAAAACTCAAACCAGAAATCTATACATAACCTCTCAATTCTTAAGGTTCACTCATATACTCTATGAGAGGGGAGGAACAATAAACAATGAACTTTTGCAGATAATCAATTACGTGGTTTTATGTGGCTTTCCTGACCATTTATCTTGTTTTGAAATGTGTCATCCTTGGATATAAGGGGCAAGATAGGTTTTTGAGGCGTTTCACATTTACATTGCTGGAAAACTTCAAGAGAAGCTCTAGCCTCCTCGTCAGAATGTCATATCTTCATGCTTGGGGTTTTGTCCTCCTTGCTCTGGCAGGCTTGTGGTGTCTGTGTAAGGCCGATGTTGGGGACTTCTTCCCTTGTCTGAATTTTTTCTACAGGTCATGGCCCCCCAAGGGTCTGTCAGGGACCCCCATCTGTCAGCGCTATGAGAACCAATTCCGTTTTGCTTCGCTGTACCGACGCCAGAGACGCTCGCCGATGTTCTCTGCCTACATCTATAGTCCGCCTGAAGGAAAGAGGCCCTCATCAAATTGGAAGTTTGAGCCACAGGTAAGAATTAAGGTAACAATAGCATATAGTTAATTAATTATTTAAAATGACAGTGACATTTTATTAAAAAATTGTAAAATACAAACTAAACATGTCTCATCAGAGCATCATTACACTACTATCATTGTATATAGGTGAACAACATTTTGGCCAGATTTGCATTTTTTTTATGGCGTTAACATGTATGCCTCTACAATGGTAATGAGACCCAGGCACACAGCTCCAGTAGCCTATTTATTTTTTTATTCTTTGGCTTCCTTTTCGGTTTTGCAAACAGGCATGCATGTAACACACAAGGCAAATAATACAAAACAAAAGTTTAGCAAACAAACCAAAAACATGCTGAGGTGAAAACACCAAGAACTCAACTAAGGAAACTAGAGAGTAAAGAACCCGAAACTACGGCAGGCAGAAGCAACTATCGGCAGGTTGAGGCAAAAGCACTGTCGGGCAGGACAAAATAGAACGTTGCTTTCACAAGATTATGTGGTACACTTTCCTAAAAAATACCCTCACAGATAAAGAGGATTAATAATAGTCACCCTTGCTTGCTCTTCTAAATGACTCCGGCTCTTGGCAGAGAAGCGAAGGAGTATTCCGTAACTGCGCTGATTTCGTCATGGAGAATGAAGCATGATTTACCGGTTTGTCAAATGTAAATAAGGACAGATGCAACGCGTTTTTCCGTCCACTGCTTTATCCGATTTTTTCATCTGCGGTTACATCAACGCTAATTTCGAAGAGGTGCGACAGTTCCATAAATCACACATGGATGTTATTTCCCAATGTCTTTCCCAAAGTCTTTCACAATAATCCAGTCTGAAATATTTTTTTCAAAAGGGTTAATTTGTTACGGTCAGTGTCTTACTCACTGTATAAACAGTATAAGCAATGTATAAACATAATCTGAAAAAAAAATACTTTTTAGGGAAGTGAATAAAAACGTCTCACTAAAACATTATCACCAGTCACAGGACACTGTTGACAGAGTGCGCCATGTAAGTTAATAGGTAAACAAGATAGTAGCTTGGTAGCTTATAGCTCACTATTTGTATTTTAAGGCTTTTTTTGCTTGGAAATTGTGTGTTATTGTGTGTAAATAAAGAAATCTGAGTTTTGTGTTTTCATTTCAGACTGTAAGACAACATTTTGAAAGAGGGTGGTGAACGACTATGACCACTGTAGATGTGTAATAAAGCAAGTCTCACATACATTCCTGGCAGAGTATAACCACAGAAAATAGTTTCTGGTAATCTATGGGTTGCAGTGTCAATCAATGCCTGAGAACAATTTACAATCTTTAAGTTAATGTTGATGATCTGCACTTTAACACTAAAGTCATTTGCTGAATCCCAAATGGACCCATTCTCCATGTTTGGGCCTTCATTTTGTTCATCATAAGCCACAACCATTTGCACAAGTGTCCTAAAGTGAGGAAATTGCAGTGGGTCACCAGGCTTAGAGGTGAACTTTCCCAAAAACTGGCGCAATGTTTGATGTATATTGTTAATAGCTTTTTTGTTTTTAGCTTACCAGTTGCATGGACAAGGAGAACCTACAAGTGTTTCTTACAATGGACTGCACTTTGATTCAAATAGTTAACACATCACACTGAATACAAAAATATGGTGTTATGCCCTGTAAATACAACAGTGACTAGTGTTCTCTACCAGTTAACGGATTTAAATACTGTACTGAAAGAAATGTTGTGGTTTGTTTAAACCCTCAACATCTGCAGATGATAGCATGACTGTGGTTTTTCTTGTTAAAACGCCCCCTACTTTCAACACAAGGGCTTTTTATTAAACTCACACAAAAACATTATTTGACCCTCAATGGTTCCTCTTTCCAGTTAGCCAATGCCACAGAAGATGGCAACATGGCTCCCTTCCCGCCAGGGGTTTTGAACCCGAACATTGTGAACAGCCAGGCCGTCCAGCTGGACTATGTCAACTCCTCCTACACACGTGGGCACCTCAACCCCAGTCTTCACCATCAAACCCACATGGACCGCAAGTCAACCTTCACCCTGACCAATGTGGTTCCTCAAAAGGCCGGTTCCAACAACGGGCCCTGGGAGACACTGGAAAACATGGTCAACCACACTCTAGGATCCTACTGCCTCGGTGAGGCCTATGTTGTGACCGGGGTAATTCCCTATCAGGACGACAAGCACTGGATCAAGGGTCATCGCGTTGCGGTGCCTGAGTATCTGTGGTCAGCTTACTGCTGCCCTAAGTACAATGAAAGTCTTCTTAACAAGGTTAATCTCAGCGAGTTTTTTCCCACTTATGCTGCTATTGGACGCAATGATCGTAATAGCACAGAGGAGATTGTGCCAATTGATAAAAGCAGTCACAAAAAGTTCTGGGGATACGATGTAATGCGCATGCGGCTAGATAAATTAGAGATGTACCTAAAGCAGCGATTTGGTACTGTTATCAATGTCTTCTATGAAAACTGTTCTGGTTTACAATGAACCTACACAATAACCATGTCTAATAGATACATTACAACAGGGTGCATTCATATAAATCATTGGTGTACACACACCTAAGTTAGTTTATTTTCAGTTATAATTTGTCACGTATTTAAGAATTTCCCAAAAATCTACTTTGAGGGTGTACTAACCCTCTTAGTCTTGTTAGCTACAATAATGTTAAAACGTTTGGGATCACTTAGAAATGTCCTTCAAATAAAACAACATCAAATTGTTTAGAAATACAGTGTAGAATTGTGCAGAATTACAGAGTACATCAAAATTATCAGAAACAACAAACTTTCATCTGAAACTTGTCAGACAATTCTTGTTTTGGGAAATTAAGGCTATTCCATGTGAGAAATGGTACAATGCTGTGTACTACACCCTCCACAGAACAGTGCAAACTGTCTCTAACCAGAATAGATAAGTGGGAGGTCCAGTGAAGACTATTTGCACAATAATTGACTCCAGTACCTGTTGACATCATATGTCAAGCACTGTGGAGGAAATGTGATGGTCTGGGGGTGCTCTTTAACGAAAGCAAAGTTTCAAGGGCATAATTATTATTTAAATAAAAAATGGTGTCAATTCTTGTATTTCATTTTCAGTTTACTATATTTCATTTTCAAAATGTAATGCAAAATTGATTTCAAATTTGGGCCAGTAGTGTAACTGTTAAAAGGATTATTGTATGGGTATATACAAAGTTTGGACACACTTACTGATTCAAGGGAATTTCTTTATTTTAATGTGTTTGTTTTCCACACTGTAGACTAATAATGAAATAATTAGTAAATATAACATACATGGAATTATCTAAAAAAATTTAAACAGATCAATGTACATTTCTTGAAAGTTTATCTAATTGCAATTGCGAGAAACACCAAGTGCTATGATGAAACGGGCTCTCATGAGGCCCCACACAGAAAACGAAGCACCAGAGTTGCCTCTGCTGCAGAATATAAGTTAATATGAGTTACCAGCTTCAGGAATGAATTGGCAATAAACTAAACCACAGATTGCATCCCAACAGACTTCAACAAACACATCTCAACATCTGTTCAGAGGAGACCACGTGAATCAGGCTTTCATGGATGAATTGTTGCAAAGAAACCGCTACTGAAGGACACCAATAAAATAGCTTGGGGAATAAATACAAGGACAATGACCCAAGACACACCTTCAAATTGAGATGAGTTGGATTGCAGCCAACAAATGCTGAGCATATTTTGGAACTTTTTCTAGACTGTTGGGAAATAATTCCATGGGACTAGTTCATGAAGCTTGATGAGGGAATGTCAAAAGTGTGAAAAGCTGTCATCAAGGCACAAGGTGGTTGTTTTAAGGAATCTAAAATATTAATGTGTTTTGATTTGTTAAACACCATTTTGGTTACTACCTGATTTCAAATGTGTTATTTCATACCTTTGATGTCTTCACTATTATTATACTATATGGAAATTGCCTTGAAAGTAGTAGGTGTCCTGTTGAATGCAAAATGTGAATCCTAGCCTACACTGGTTTACCACTGCTTAAACCTCCATTCTCTCAAGAAGGGGCTTCAGTCTATAATTAAGTTGTTGACGAGCCTATAGAAAGAACTAGAATTTGACAGAAGATGTCAAAATCCACACTCCAGCGAGCCTTGGTGACACACAGATGTGCCGGCCTTTGCCTTGCATACGCATTCAGACAAACTCCCACAAACTCATTATGTAGTTTTCTTCAATGTTGATACATTGTTTGAGAACAAATGTGCAATATAAGTAGTCACTACAAAATGTAATATTTTCTACACACCGTACATCATCTGTTAAACTGTTTTTAAATAAAAGCTATTTAACCATGTATCATCAATAACAGAGGGAACATTTTTGGAAGGTGTAATATATTTTCCTGCGTAACTTTCCCACTCATTCATTATGGTAGGTATGGTTTTGTTGAAGCATTCTGAAACATACATTTTATATACTGCTATAAAAATTATTAAAAACATAAATTTTACTGAAACAACATGCAAGGTCTTTTTTCAAGGAAAGGTTTTAAGAGAAGTATGAAAGAAGTATTCAACATTGTACCTAGAGTGCCTCACATACTTTAGGATTTTAACCCGACTAAGCACAAGAACAACAGAAAAAATCTTAAACAGATTTTAAGAACTAGAACCACATATGCATAATTTTGAAACACTTGGGGGCAACCTTGTCCAGTAATTCAGAATGAGTTTTTTTTTAAAGGCCCAGAGAACCTGAAATAAAAATGATATATATATTCACACTATAAGGTCGGAAAAAACTATGATAACACTCTTTTTGTATACAGTCTGTAAATCTATCTGACACCTCAGCCAGGTATGGTGGGATTGCACCTTAATCAACAGCATAATGTGAACAGATTGATTTGATTATTATGGTCCAATGAGAAGTCATCTAAGGAGTGGCTTCTAGAACATCATATCAGCCAATAAAGCCTGTGTATGTAACAATTAACATTTCAAGGCAAAAGGAGGTATATTTTTTAAGTTTACATACAATATGTATTTTTATAAACATCGTTTTCATGCCTGTTCTCACTGTTCTAAGTTTTCTTTTTACTGAGATTGAAGCATGTTTTTCTTGTTTTTAATCATAATCATTTTGGAGTGATGCTGGGTCATTACATTCTAGGTGTCTAAGTGATTCTTTGGTGCTTCTGTTTTTCTTCCCTCCTAATAGTCTGAATACAAAACATTTCACTTTTATTAAATCTCTCTTTCAATCGTTATGTACACCATTAGTGTACAAAATGCCACACCCCTATCTTGCTAAATATAGTGCATTGTAGGCAACTACTTCTTAAGTAAATATGTACAATTCCAGTTTTCTATGCTTACTCTCATGAACACAGACAGGCTAAGCAGCTTAATGATGACTCATTGAGAGATGATAATGTGGATCTTGACAATGTCTCTCCTATTCTACTGCTTCTTGATTGAGCTCTGCTGAGACAACTTGTTTTTTTAGTTTTTTATTGTCATCCACTGTAGCTCATGCTGCTTAAAAAGCCAGGAGCCAGTGGGTTTTATTCCCACTGGGCCCATCCACAAGCAAGCTATACTGCAATTAAGTTTAAACTGAAGTGTTTGCCTAATGGATTGTTCTTCAATTACAGGTATGGTGGCATGGCATTAGAAATGTGTTTTTGTTCTTTCTTAAAGTCTACTGTATGTGGCTACATTTTCCCATGTTTACAGTTTTAAAATAAAATATAAAAATTTGATAAATGTGTATGTATCCTGTAACATGAGATAATTATTTAGAGGTACTATTTATGACACATTTACACATTTCATAAAAGTATCCCAAAAACCCTTGGGAAACACAATTTCAGTTTGACTAATTTAGTGTTGCTGTAGCAGGAAAAAAATGACAATGATTACATAGGTATTTTGACAAGACAGCCACAGCAGGAAAACACTGCTCATCAGCTGTGTCTTTCAGACTAGACTGTGTGGTTGTATAATGTAACAGTTTCGGTCACAGAAAGACATAAAACTGAATAAACAAGCTTTTTTAACAAGACGCTTGCTGCATGTGAACAGGGATGGGACTACAGATTACAGGATATACAGAATATATTTATCACGGCCATGGACTAGTCTGTGCCAGGTCTTCTGTTTCCTTGTTTTCTCCGCTAGACTCTGCCTCCAGGTTCTGATATTCCACTCCACATGTTCCACCCCACCTACCCATTACACACACCTGCCAGCAATCTTTTCATCAGCACCACACTATTTCTTCCTGGTCTTCCCCTCTTGGTTTTGCCAGTTCAATGCGCTTATTCCAAGTCACATTTGTGCCCCTGCCTGAATAAGGTATGCCTTCTTAATAACGCCTTTTCTAGAAAGCACTTCTGCTAGTGCAGTTCTGTTGCGTCAGTCCTACTTGTTTTTTGTACCTGTTCCCCTGTGTGTGTTTTTTTACCCCTTCCGGCTATCCCTGCATTCTGGCTTTTTTCTCCTGGGTCTGATTTTGTTGCCTGACACCCCATCTCCCGTGCATTTTGATCCACCTGCCAATCACCAGCCAGCCAGGTCCTCAAGGTTTGAACTGGCCATCAATGGGACAGCCAACACAGGCCCCCGGCTTCCAACCCGCCATTCTGGGACGGTATGAGGAGATCCTGTGCACCCTTTCAACCTCGCTCTCCGGGAATCTGGCAACCCTGGAAAACTGTTAGCTCCAACCACACCAAACCTCTCCAGATCTCCCTGCCAAGGCCACATCTGGAGTTGCGCCTCCCTCCTGCCACCGAGAGCCTCCCGTCAGCCCTGTCCTGGGCCTCTGCATTGTGAAAGCTTGATGAAGATGCTGATTCTTTTTCCAAAAGGAGTTGTCATCTGGAGGCCATGGAATTATAAATCAAGGAGACGCTGGCGCTGGCGCAGGGGCAAATCCGCTATTCCACCTCCCCTGCTTCAGCAAGCTTTTTCTTTGTGAAGAAAAAGGACTGGGGGCTAAGGTCGTGTTTAGACTTCCGGGGATTGAACACCATTACTGCCAAGTACCAGTACCCAATGCCCCCCCGAGATGAGTGGACGCAGTGGGCGCAGTGCGATCATGGCCAGTCCCAAAGACTATCAAGGAGTTACAAAGCTTCATCAGATTTGTTAACTTTTACCGCCAGGTTTCAGTACCATCATAGCGCCACTCACGTTGTTGTTGATAAGTGTCTCTGCTAGACCTTGAATGCAGTACAGGCCTTCTTTGACCGGAAGGGCAGGTTCAAGTAAGCCTCTCTGCTAAAATACCCAGATCATTTCAATCCCTTCATAGTCAAGGTAGACACATGAGAGGTTGGTTTGAGGGCAGTCCCCTCCCAGCAGCACAGGAATCCACCCCGGCTCTACCCCTGTGCCTACTATTCTATGAAACTGTCTGCTGCGAAGCCGAAACGGCATGGGTGACCACGAGCTACTGGTGGGAAAGTTGGTGTTATAGGAGTGGAGGCACTGGCTCGAGGGTGTCTCAACCCCTGCCAGGCCCAGTGGATGCTTTTCTTTAAGTGTTTCCAATTCAGCCTGACGTACCGCCCAAGTAGAAAGCATGTCAGGGCAGATGCAGTCCCCCGTAAAGCTCCCCATGGACACATCAATCCTGCCCGCCTCATGTGTCATGGGTGGCCTGGTATGGGAAGGACGGTGTGGCACTATGTCATGTCATGCACTGGTGTGCACAGTCTAAGGAACCGAAAACGGCTCCAGCAGGGAAACTACATCCTCTCCCAGTGCTTCAGCATCCTTGGTCACCCATGGCGGTGAACTTTCTCATGGACTTAACGCCAGTAGAAGGTAAGAACACCATCGCCATGGTGGACAGGTGCCTTAAAGATGATTAGGTACATTCCACTGCCTGTCCTCCCCTCTGCACTCAAGGTTGATGATGGGCAGGTGAAGCATACTAACAACTAAGAACTGGGAAGGTTCTTCTGGTCTTATTGCATTGACCGTCCAGGTGAATGGACATGCTTTCTCCCAATGGCGGAGTATGTTCAAAACTCCCACTCCATCTTCCACAGGTCTAAGCCCCTTCCAGGTGGTGCTCGGATTCCAGCTCCCCTATGATCCTGGGTGGGGGGTTCCAGTGACATCCAGGCCGTGGAGGAGTGGTTCAGGAAGTCAGACAAGGTCAGATTAGAATTGTATTCATTCAGTCCCATTGCCCATGTGTAAAAAATCAAGCACCTAGCCTAGTCTGTCTTCCCAAACATGAGCGTGGTACTGTAATAGGATGCCCCCATTGTCACAAGTCAGTTAGTGAAATTTCTTCCCGCCAAGATATGTCACAAATGCTTGTGGTATTATTGAAAAATGGAACTCACAAAGTGGCAGACCACGTAAAGTTACAGAGCGGGGTCGCCGAGTGCTGAGGAGCATAGTGTGTAAAAGTTGCCAACACTCTGCTGACCCAATAACTGCAGAGTTCCAAAACTCCTCTGGCATTAACATCATCTTTAAAACAGTGCGCAGGGAGCATCATGGCATGCGTTTACATGGTCAAACACCTGTATGCAACCTTACATCACCAAGCACAATGCCAAGCGTTGGATGGAGTGGTTAAAAGCATGGTGCAACTGGACTCAGTTGTGACAAATCCCACTTTATCAGTCAGTCTGATGGACGAGTTTGGGTTTGGCGATTGCCAGGAGAACGTTTCCGGACATTCTGCATTGTGCAAACTGCAAAGTTTGGTGGAGGGATAATGCTATAGAGTTGTTTTTCAGAAGTTGGCCATGACCCTTTGTTCCACTCAAGGGAAATGTTAATGCCTCAGCTTACCAAGACATTTTGGAAATGCTTCCAAATTTGTGGGAACAGTTTGGGGAAGGCCCTTGTCTGTTCCAGCTTGACAGTGCAAAAGCAAGGTCAATAACGGCATGGTTGGATGAGTTTGATGTGGAAGAACCTTAACTCTATCAAACACCTTTGGGATTAACTAAAATGGGGATTGTGAGCTAGGCCCTCTCCTCCTTCCCAGCGCAAAGTGGGGACCAATAAAATACGAATGCCATGGATTTAAAATGTCATAAAAAAAATTCATACAAGCTCGTGTAGGAGTTAAGTGTAGGTATCCCAATACTTTTGTCCATATAGTGTATATTGATAACAATGTCAACTAGAAAAGGTACAATTCTGAGTAAATGTTAAAGTGGGGTCGCTGTCGCATCAGCTGTGTCCGGTGTCCAGCTGTGTACTGGCAGTACAATTCCCCCAGTCCTTAGTTGGCCATCTCCCAAATACAAAAACAAATATGTCCAATTAGCTAGCTAGCTAGAAAAGACTGAATAGCTGGCAAAAAGGTAGCAAAATAACTTCAGCCAAATGCAGTATGTGCTTAGTCTAGCACACTGACAACACAATGGAACACACCAGGCTCGGAGGCAGCAGTGAGGATGTTATACAACAAACTAGAGATCAGGAGAAGTAATTATATTAAGTTGTAAAAATATATGTTTACTCCAAAATGTAAAAATATAAATGAATAACTGAAAATAAATAAATTAATTTAAATTATAAGCTATTACAAATTGCTTAAGAATCACCTGGGTGCACCCCTCTTATTTTCTCGGCGTTCAACATGTTAAAATAAATCAAAATATGCAAGTACAACTTTCTGTTCTACCACACAGGTGGGGTGATCAGATCCCCCACACACACACAAAATGAACAGAATAAACTGTTCCTAAGCACTAAGTCTTCTTAACTGGGTCCTTCTAGATAGTCTTCATGGGTAGGCTTGCCATCAAACGGGT
Source organism: Novumbra hubbsi (assembly GCA_016801125.1). NCBI lineage: Eukaryota > Metazoa > Chordata > Actinopteri > Esociformes > Umbridae > Novumbra > Novumbra hubbsi. Next base: position 3,543 of record JACXGK010008961.1, on the reverse strand, counting down.
CAATCCCAATATAAAATAGGATGAATAGCCCAACACTTAAATTCAATTCATGGATCAACTACCAGCTGAAAATAACTAGGAAATATTTCATTTGTTGTGAACTACAACAATGGTATCTTTAATTCATATGCATATACAAATTATTTACCACAAGAAATGATTCATGAAATACAACTATCAAATAGCATTGACTGCAACAAAACATCTTACTTGGCCACATATTGCCTAGTTCAGAGAACCATGAAATGGCGTCACACTTCACATGTAAGCACTATGCTACCGAATGTCTCATTGAGTCTTCATTAAGTCATTTTAGTACAAATATTGTTTAGTACAAATATTGTTTACCACAATTGTATTCATTATAACATAATATGTTGACTCGCTAGGCTTCTATCTTTAACCAGAGTCCAGAGATATGAATAGAAATGTAACGGATGCACGTTTTAGTTTGTTTAATGAAATAATGTTTTTGTGGTCGCGATTTGAAAGGCTTCTACTATAAAGAAACACAAACGACACGTCTTTCTTTGCAGCAGACTGTCCCCTATAAGGTGGAAAAAACGTAGGCTTGTATCTTGAACCAGTCCGAAGATAGTATTTGAAATGTAACGGGTGCGCTTTGACACAAATTTGTGTCAAACTCACCAAGTGGTCCGCTAACAGAAACAAATAAACATAATCTTTGCACAACAACTATGCGATTTAAAAATGTTTCTGTAAGATATTTCTTAATTCTTCAAATAGTAATTATAATACTTCGTTCAGTGTATGGAAATCAATCTAGTGAGGCCTGCTAAAATAAAGTGTCTTCAAAAATGCTGCTAGCACCTCTAACCGACTATCTGCAATCAGGGGCAGGACATAACAATTTGTGGAAACCCGATTGGCTAAAACAAACCTAACTATCCTTTAAGATAACACAGAACGTTTTCTTCATTATGTGACCTGTGTTACACTTACCTTTGACAAAGTAAGTCCCTGGGTTGAAGTCAGTGCCATTTCATTGTCACTCTATAAACAGTCCTGTAGATAGCTAGTATTACTTGCAAACATGGTCTCATTCTGGAAAGTTTGTCAGTGTGGCTAACTACCCTTCGGCCAGTGTGGCTATGTTTTTGACACAAAACTTTCCACAAAACAATAGCAACGGAATCGGAAATGAGACACACATTTTGATACCTGTCGTGTCTCCATAGTGCAAGAACTGTATGAGGAGTTAGGGTGGCTATAATAATAAATGAATAAATAAATATGAATAATATATATATATATATATATATAATATTATAAAGTGGGGGGCTCCCCCACTGAACTGGCAGCAATTCCAAGGAGTGTAGAAAAAAGATAATGGCAAAATGAAATAAATATTATACATTTAATATAAGTGTAATAGTGTCTATGAATGGTACATAAAAATATTCTAATATGCTTGGAATGTGCGTAGAACATCATCAGAGCATTTGATGTGATTCATGTGATCCATATGATCATAGATCAATGTTGCTGGTTGAGAAGTTTTATGGCCTGGGGGGAAAAAACAGTTTGTGAGTCTGGAAGTGTGTTCCCATATGCTCTGGTAACGTCAACGTCTATCTTATACTAGATTTGGTATAAAATTATTTATAGAAGTGCAAATCATGTATGTGAATTTTGTTTCTTTATTACAAATGTGTTTTTCCTTTGAACTAGTATTCCTTAATTAGGGGAATGTCCTGAAGTATGTACTTGACATTGATTGACAAGCAGATATTTTGTGTGCATAGTCATTCCATATGCTGTGTTCTGTTTAAAAACTGAATGAGTCCACACCCTAAGGTACTGTTACATTGTTTAACATTATATTTGCATGATTATAAATCCTTAGTTGAAATATCAATGTGTAATTGGCGGTGCCCTAGAAAAAGCCAGCGGTTACCATTCTTTTGAATAGAGGAAACAAACATTAAACATCTCATTAAATCTGTCCCATAGACGAGGCTATATTATTTTCTTAAGCTACCAGATCTTATAAGGGGATGTCCTTAGCTAAGGGACCATGTTGTTCTTTGCCAATGGCAAAGTGGAATCCTCCATTCTATTTCCTCCTTTTCCTAAAGCTATAGTCTACTGACGAGATGCCATGACTGCTTTATTATTCACTATCCCTTGGCTTTCTCCATATCCCGATCTGTTGTATCCACACCCTCCGGTTCATTACACAACACTCCTTAAGACACAGAAAAGATGTCCATGTCCCCCTGCATGCTTGTATGAGATACAGCTATGGTTCAGGGAAAAACCTTTATTCACAGTATAACTCACAGTGTAACAAAAGACAACAATGTCAACAGAAGAAAAATGCCCTAATACCCATCTTTAAAAATAATGCAAGGGTGGCTCCACTTGTAAATCTTTCTGCAATCTGGAGATTTTATACATATCTAAGCATACACTGTCTTTAACTCAGTGGTGGTTATTCATATATATATATAGTATATACATGTTTCTGGCTTTTAAAAAATGAAATATTGAAGATTTGTGCCCCATGACATCAAAGCCAATACCTTTTAAACTTGGAAGTTTATGTCTAACTGAAGTGTGATAGGGATTCCAATTTTAAACAAATATTTAGTGAATCAATTACTAAATAATAACTTAATAAATAGTTATAAAAATATATAACAAACATAATTGATATAATAAATGTATTCCACTTAGTTGTGAAACAGTCTAAATCAAAATTATTCAGCCCCTGAAAATCTTTTGGCTGGTGAGTGAGATCCAAAGCCCTCCGTCCTTAATTGGGAGCATGGATATCTACAGATGAGATCAAATTTGTTGGTACCTTTACAGCTCATTAAAATAATGCTTGATTCCTCTGGAATTAAGTAATTAAAGTAATTAAATTAAAATCAACTGTATCCAGTATATTTGCGTATCTTGTTATGTCATAGAATAAAGCAGGGGAGCTGTGAAAAAGATGAACTATTGCCTATTCGACAAAGATATTTTAAAATTGCCGGGATTTTTTTTTTGGTTCCCCTTAGAAGATATTCAAAATAATTGAATTGTAGTGACATTTTTAACTATTTTGTTTCTTTAATTAGTATCACACACATCTACAGTATTTTAATCAGTTATTCAGCCTATTTAAATTGAGAAAAGTAGTCACTGTGCTGTTTGGTATGATTGCGTTTACCACACTGAACATAGACCAGAGTATGCAAAGGAGAGATTTGTCTGAGGAGATCAGAAAGAAAATAATAGACAAGCATGATAAAAGTAAAAGCTACAAGAAAATCTCCAAGCATCTTGATCTTCCTTTGACCACAGATGCAAATATTATTAAGAAGGATGGTGCGAATGTGTCATGTCCTGGATGCGGGCCCCTAGCCATCTCTATGCTTTGGGGCTCCCATTCAGGGCATGGCACATGGAGAGGCCTCTAGCCATCTCCATGCCATTGTGGGCTCCCCAGTCAGAGCAGCTGCATTCAGTTGACTCTGATTGGGGAGCCTACTTAGGTCAGGTTTTCACCACACCCGGTGTGGTTTATTGTTT
>JACXGK010008960.1:0-21030 GCA_016801125.1 Novumbra hubbsi | reverse complement strand
CACAGGTTGTCAACATAGCAGGTTAAGTATGACACTACTTCTCCACACCATAACAGTACACACACAGGTTGTCAACATAGCAGGTTAAGTATGACACTACTTCTCCACACCATAACAGTACACACACAGGTTGTCAACATAGCAGGTTAAGTATGACACTACTTCTCCACACCATAACAGTACACACACAGGTTGTCAATATAGCAGGTTAAGTATGAACCTATTGCTTCATAACCACACACCATAAACAATTTAAACAGAAAGTGGCAGTGTCACAGCTAAAGTCAGAATCTAGCATTTAAACATTTAGGGCTAGTTTCACAGACACAGATTAAAAATTGTCTCGGACTCAAAAAACAAGCTAAATGGAGTTTTCTACTTAACTGAATTTTTTATGTTGTTGCTTTTTTTAAACTAGGCTTAATTTGTGTCTGTGAAACCAGACCATAATTTTGATAAACAGTTGTGAATACATTAAAAAAACATTTCCAATTAATAAATCAACAGTTCCCAATAAGTCCTACTTTTTTCAACATATAATTTATTTATAGGGTAAAACTATTTATAAACATGGTAAATCAAGCTTTTGCCACTGTCGGCTCGTAATAAACGGAAAGCATATTATTCAATAAAAGTGTGTGCAATGTGGGTGATATTAAGCTTTATTTGATGTATAATCCAGCTTGTCTCTTCAGGCCGTTTTGATAATGATGAATATAAATGTACCAGACATATATCCCAAAATACACATAATATATCCCAAAGTACCACCACGTGTGTATAAGACACTGATAAGACTAGCTGTGGTAAAAGGCCCCGTTGGTACAAACAGAGACCATAAGAGGACGTCAGAGCGACGGGCAAACCAGGGACTGACAGGGGAACATTGACAGGTTTCCTGGCTCCTCAAATAGAAATAGAGATGTCCTATCAATTTGAGCAACGTATTATGTGAGAAGCCAGGTGCCCTCAGCATCAGCCCAATATGAACTGACTGATTGGTGGTAGCAGGGAGATCTGTTCACTCTTCTGTGAGCTGGATGAGTTTCTCCGAAGGATTCTGTGACTTAAGTGTGTTAGAGTGGTGATGGCCAATGCTTCTCTCCATTCGTGCCCCTACACATTTCGTTTGGTACCCTTGGAAGGCTTATCTTCCACATATTTTTAAACAAGGAACCTACACATGAAAAACTACATTTAAAATGTAAAGCCCATTATAGTAATGTCTTTCCAAATAATTTGAATTAAACAATACGTTTTCGTGAGGAACAGAAGAATTCAACTTGCAGGGGTCTTCTAATCTCTTAATTGTCCATTTCAACATTTTTAGAAAGGAAAGAAAAAGGTGCAGTGCTCTCCAATTTTTTCCCAACATGGCTGCTGAGTAATAAGATATATTTCGTCATGTATCAGGAAAGGGTTTTAATTATATGCTCTCTGCAACATTATTTCTGCAGGGAGGTTTACTTATCTGCAGATTATCTTATTGTGATCAACCATATGGTAACATTGTAAAGTCATTGTTTTTGCGAACAACCCATCCATGTGAAAGTCAAGAGTGACTGATGCAGAGGAAGACACATTTCTGGCCTGGAATCACTAATAGTAAATAAAATGGGCAAGGCTATGTTTTATCAAACCAAACATGTGAACAGGTGATAAGTCCACTGTACCTGCAGTGTCAAACAAGCCCAGTGTGTACGGCTCCCCTCCGATCATTACAGTAACAGCATAGTTGTCAAACACCTGGAACACAGACACACAGAATATTCACCAATGCATTGCAACGTTTCAGTACATCTTTTATTAGATTTGGACTTTCCAATATGCGTTTTGTAGGCTTAATTGAGATGATGTCAGGTTTACAGTTAGAAGGTATAGTTATCTCCAGCCTAGCACACAGACACTTTGAGTACTGGTTTTACATTGATGTTTACACAATCATCTGGTGACTGAAGCTGAGGGAAATGTAAGAAACACTGTGCGTGTCAGGGCCGGGGGACTTACCGTGGGTACATATTCAGAGGGGAACTTGTTTGTGGTGTAGGAGATGAGCAGACAGGTTTTACCTACAGCTCCATCTCCCACCACAACACATTTGATCGTCTGCATAGCTGTGCTTCACAATCCTCTCTACTCATTCAAGATCTAGCGGGAAAGAACAGGGAGACCAAAGGAGACAGATTAGCCACGTTTACATGCTGGCCTAGGACCAGGTACATCTCTGAACCAGCTAAAACCAGGACCACCCGAATGGAAAATGGCACTCTGACATGAGAAACTATGACAATCTGAAACTTATGGAATAGTCATTTGAGGCTGTTTCTAGTGAAAACAAAACCCGACCTGTGCACATGTAGCAGATTAGTCAATATTTAATAACAGCCTCTTATGGGCTGCTAGTTTAATAATAAACAAAACGTTGTAGCAGCCAGAAATGCATGATGTTGACTAGTGAGCCCAGGAGGTTGTGTTGGGCCAACACCTGTCACATCAGCAGTCCATCATTTAACATGCGTCTGGACAATATTTTCCGTCATTATTATTAACGTGAGACGACAGACGTTACAAATTCCTTATATGGAATTATTCAAGTCAAAATTAATTTACACTACGTGAATAATAGACCCTTCATAACTGCCCCTTAAAGAGCATGAATCTTGATAACGGCCGATTGCAGAACTGTTATACCAGAGGCTTGTAAAGTACTCAGGTATAAACTGTGGTTATTTAGCAATCACCGCGGGTTTCGTGACACCACAGCCGTTTGGCGGTGGTGTAGTTGTTGCGACACTTCCAGTTACACAGAATTACTGACTGAGAAATGGAAAGTCTGTAATCCATCTGACTTGAATGAAGTCAACCACAAAACGTGTCCCAATCAGCGTTATTACATTACAGAACTTGAACTAGAATTCCCTCCAAGGACACTGTTTCAGATACTTCTGAGCTCTTCCAGCACCAACAGAATTCCCCTGAGCCAAATGCTAGAAACCTGACTGCAAACAGACATGAATCGTTGTAACAACAAAAAAATGGCAATGGGCAAAGGCCAAACAAAATGGCATTTCAAAACACACACATTCAAGTAGTTAACTTAGGAAATTTTTTTTCATGCTTATTCAGGAATCGCTAGAAGTGGAACACAAAGCAGTCGCCAACCAAACGCGTCCCTCATGGAACTCACAGGCACCGACATCAACGGGGAGCTTTCTTTCAAAAAGCTTCCGAATGGGTTTAGCATCAATATTCTGATTATTTACCCTCATTAAATATAAACAACATATATGAAAATATTTTTGCTAACTGCAATCTCTCAGTGCTTGTCCTTTAACATGTTCTATTTGTTTTTGCATCAACTGAACTGTGGAGGCTACATTTCAGCTACATTGTAGCGCTAGGTAGGCAACTGCAGTTTAACTTGATGTGCAATATCTGTACACTTGGTTGTGTAATGGTCGGCTCTTCTGGAGGTAATACGACAAATCTTTTCATCCACCTGAAAAAGGAAGCAGTCAAAGGAACACACCGAGAGGGTTTAACTCAGGTCCGCGGATCCCCACTCATCTGTATCTCACGAGGTCCGGAAACATAAACAGTTATCACTAAATCGACACATTAGAGCAGTCAAAATAAATATGACTAAATAATTTGAAAAGTGCACACCTTTGTTGTTTATATTGTACCACTGCAATTTCTGAGTACTTTAAGAATGACTGTTATCTATTGACTGCTGATTACAACTTTAATATAAAAAAAATATTTTTACAAAACGTTAGTCAGCCCATTAAATTACCATTTTGACAACTGATTCTTTAATGTTGTGTTTTAAATGGTACAAATGGATAAATCCATAGGCTTGTTCCAGTCTGGATATTCTCTATAATACGTCTCAACAAGATCGTGATTCAAATCGTGATTGTGTTATAAGATTGTTATATGATTGTTTGGGAAGATCACCCACCCATGTGATGTACTACTATCAGCGTACAGTGAATAGATCCCCTCAAAAGGTTTAACTGATTAAGGAAGATAAAAGTATTGTGGTGTAATAATATTGTTGAGATGAGACTTTCTGCCAGATTTACAAGCCTTCCTTTGTCCATCCCTCCCTACACCCACCGACCGGTTGGCCCCTCCCCCGACAACGGGTCAGAGGCATAAGGTCATCCGTTTAGCAGGGTAGCGAAGCACAGGCAGTCAGCACGCACAGGAACTTCCCAAATCCATTCACTGACCACGACCTGTCATGGCTTCAACATCGTTCCCACTGGTCCTCACAAACTCCGCCTGGTGTCTGGACTAGGGCTAAACCATTACACACCAGCACAAGCTCATAGAGGGCTGATATCGACAACGCAAATTAAAACAGTTGTTAAGGAATTCCATTAGTTGGATAAGGGCAGAAAAAATTAAACCACAGAAAGACGGAGACAGCAGTGCTCAGCATCGTAACAGACCAGAACAAGTCCAAGCAACTGCCCTGGTAGCAAAAACTCTTATCCAAAGAGAATCACAGACAGCACCTTCTCAGTATAAAGCAGCAATAAAAGATCACAATAAACACAACACACATCGCGTCACAATCCCTCACACCAACAGCACAGTCGATATGGCAAGTGTCCATTACCATGTAGCAGATCTCCATTAAATAGCGATAATGTATATTATAGTGATAAAATACTAGGCTGCTGGCCAAATTGTCTGGTAGAAGAAGTGATTAAGCATGTGACAAGATGGAGAACCACTGGTAACTGCATTTCACACACAAACTAGACCAGTAGCAATGCCCGCGCACTACAGAATACAATAACACACATGCCTACATGTTTCTAATGCATTTAAAATGCTCACACAATATTAAGAGCATCTGCATTGCCAGTCCCTCAGAGAACATTGGTCTATTTATGACGGTCACCTGGCTGCAGGCCTTACCTCACCCTTCTTCTCAAGGGTTAAAACAAGCACAACACCCCACAAGGTTAATGGACAGATGAACCAAGGGGAATAATTCAAAGATATTTCACCTCCTCAGACCAAAGAAACTAATTATGTTGTATGACCACAAGTCAACCTTCTACAAAGGTCAAGTATGAAAAAGGAACATACACATTCCCAGATGTACCAGTAAAGGACAGAATCTTAACGTCTGTCAAGGTTTCATGCTTGTAACTACTCCTCCCCAAAGTAATAAAGTTAATTCACACAAATTTGCACACAAGATTACAGGTTTATTATCAACAGGGTAAAAGGACTGTTTATGTATTTCTAGGCAGAAAATAATACATTCAAGATTGAGGCCTATTGTACAGGCCAAAACAAAAGGGTTTGTTGTTATACATTAGGAATTTGTCATGAGTTAGGGTAGCTCCTAGCTCTCAATACACATTTCCATTTTGTCTTCACGCTGATCTTATGGCATACAAATGGCATTTGAAATAGTCCGGAGCTGCCTTTTTGGGGGGTTGTCAACGCAAAAAAAGCTAAACTTACAACATATATTCTTTAGAATGTAGCCAAAAAACTATTAATGAACAAAATCAAGACTATAGTGGACATCCCTCTTTAAAACTTTATTTTCAATATGTGTGTTGTAATTGTGTCTGTATGCCTATCTTATGGTGTGCTGTTTGCATTTGAAATTGGACAACATTTTCTGACCAGCCAACTGGATGAAAGAGCAGATAGTGTAGAAATATGTACAATTATCTTCAGAGGTTTTCTGCAACTTCTACTGCGATCAGCAAACATATGCCACACACATGCTTTGATTGCTCAATACTGACAAATCAGATTGGCTTTCAGTCATTAGTGTAATTTAAATAACAAGGAGCTTCATTGGAAAAAAAATTACAAAAAATAAATAGTTTGTATAAATTTGGCTGAGAAGTGGGCTTATTTGGTACGTGGGCTTAATAGGGACATTTACCCAATATGCTGTACAGCAGGGATTCACACTAATTAAAACATAAACAAATACATTTAAGAGCACAGTCGGAGCGCAACATGCAGGAAAATGCAACATGAGATTTTGTGGCAGAGGATGCGGAAACTGCATTACCTTCAGAATTGTTTTACGAACTACAATGTGGAATGTGTTCAATAATTGAGATTCATTCAAACGGCGCAGAATAAAATGAAACATCATCTTAGCTGTAGTTTTTCGGGGGGGAAAAAGGGCTCTCGCACATACGTTATAATGTAAGTTTGCAGACATTTGTAGCAAAATATAAAAAGGGTCTCACTGTAGAGCCCTGTGGTGCTTTCCAATGGTGAAAGAGGTGTTACTAACATGTTATGTCAACCCCAAAATGAGGGCCTGTTAGGGCAATAAGCTGTTTATTGAAGCGTTTGTTTTTGACAGAAACAACATGCACAATCCACAGGTATGTAGCCGAAGGGTAACTTTCTAAGTACTTGTGGCAAACTACTCCCTCTTAAGTTTTGACACCAGTAATTCATTATGTTCAATGAGCAGCGCATAGATTTTTTTTATTGCTGGTTGTTTGAAGTGTTCTCCTTGTAAATCAGCTGATGTGCCCAACCTGTTCAGGGCATGTTTTTAACCAGTTTGGCATGAGAACAAATGAACAATCAGGTCCCAGACAGGACAGTGTAGGAACCAGAGAGTTTTTTTCCTAGTGCTGAGTAGGTAAAGAATCTAAAGACTAAAAATTTTGTATTTTAGAGAAATCTTTGTTGAAGGCTGTACTGCAAACCTGTGTACAAACTTAACACAATTCTTTTGAGAAACCAGTGATAAGCATGTGCTCAAGACTGGCTATTCTTTGGGATAAAATCCACAGGCTAGTGAGGCAAAACTGCTTTTGACAACTGTGATCCTAACTCATGGAACGCCATGCTAGAATACATGGTGCATATAAAACAACTAAAATGTTTGATAACTTAACATTATATTGTTCAGTGTTTTATTCTTTAAATGCTTTTAAAGCCCATACAATTTTATTTTGCCTTAACTGATGATTGTCAAAAGTATGCACCCCAAGCGGTTCAGTGAACAGCTCTGAAGTCAATTTGACAGACTAGACATGGTGATTTTATCTTGTAAAAATGACACTAAAAGAGCAGCACTGTCATTATTACATTTTTCATTAACAATGGTAAGAGGCTCCCTAGCTACTATCATGATACTGAAGTCATTTAGCCACCAAGGTTGTTAGCTTAGCTAGCATTGCAATTGTGTGTAACTCTGCTTAACAGCTGGAACTTTCAAAGTTAACACTCATCCCCAATACAAAATAACATTCATGTCCATGACAATTAGGTTAATGGACTTATTTTGTGTGTTTCTGAAATATGGAGTCTTCAACAAGCTTTCCTAGGCTCTCACTGAAACCACGTGCTTTCGTTAAAATGAGATATCAAAGACCATCAGCTAAAGCGATGGAGCTAAATAAGAAACATCTTTTGTCACGTACATATCGTTTCAGTATTAAAACATTGTCTAAATGAACAGCATAACAGATTTTCATAACTGGGTGCCAGATTGCCATGAAGCGTCACCTTCAACTCTAGGAAAGCTAAATACCAACACTGATGCAGCTGGTGATTGCTTGTTCCTTACAAGTAATTGGCAGCCAAATGACTTGCACAGCATCTAGACTCAATTTAACAACGCATGCATAGTTTCTGGGTCAAGTTGTCCTAGATCTAGTTCCAAAATTATTTAACCCATTAAAAGTTATAAAATCCTTCAAGTCTTTATCCTTGTGCAGACTTCGCTGCTGTGGGTCAAGAAGCAAAACAACCTGCTTCACAGCAGCTTTCATAATGTTGGTGCAGCGGCCCTCTGTTCCAGATTGGCTCCAGTACCCGAGACATAAGGTTTACCACATTTACACATGCAAACGCAAAGCAACAGGATGCTATTTGAGATGCAGTATCAGTTGAGCCTACCAACACTGTCGACCACCCCAATGCAGCAACAGTCAATGAGTTTATAAAAGACTACATATGGAAGTCGGAATGCAACACCCAATCTACAAATTAATCTATATCGGCGTGCTTGACCTGACTGTGTGGGACCTTCCACCAGGTAGGCTACTTATGAGTAAGGATGAGTTGGTTCACAGTCGAGCATGCTAAGCATTCCTTACATCACTGTTATGTGATGGAACATACCATCAGGATTATAGACACACAGATGCCTCCCGAGTCAAGTTTAATATATAGAATTAAAGGATGTTATCTTTGTACTCCTCGTCTATACTTTTTTTAAACAGCCTAATATAAAAATATATTCTATTTCTTACCTTACACCTCTTGCAATTACATGCGATTATAATACAAAGTTCTGTTCTCGTCTGACTTGACAAACGTTGACCCTATGAAACACCTTAGTACACCTTACAACAGAGTAATACAGCAAACGTCGGAAGTTATGATTCGCCACAAAATTCCGGGACCTCCTGTGGAGTCACCTCTGAGCCTAACAAACTTCTGACAATTATATAAGTAGAACAATGGTCCAAGAAGATTGTCTAAATTAATAACATGCATTGCACAGCCACATGGAAAAAATATGTATATGCTAAGACACGACTTTGTGAAAGAAAATAAAATTATGGGAATTGACTACGAACTGGGCCATCGGTTTCCTCCCCGGCGGTTTTCAGCAGAGTAAGCAACCATCGCCATTCGCTTAGTTAGCAAACGTTAGCTAGTAAGATGTCAAACAGCGTTATACTGACAGCTGTGTAACAGGTTTGTCGATCATTGATGAAGAAATAGAGATTAGCATTACCGTTACAGGCCGTTTTAATGCGAAATTGACAGATCGTTGGATGGTTACTTTTAAGTATCTAGCTACATTATAACCATCAACGTATTAATTTGGTTAATTTCGCTGACGTTTGTTAGCTACATATATTGTTAGCATATTTAATTGAAAAGGCATGATTACAGTTGAACTAACCTTCCTTTCGATAGCTAGCTAGTTTGCAGAAGATCGGCTAACGTATTGAAACCTAACAGCGGATGCTGTTTGTTGAATGAGAATATGAAAAATCTCAATTTGAATCTCTAGTGAAGTTAACCGCCCGAAATATACGCGGATATTCACGTGTTAGTAATGCTATATAATAACTAGTTATTTGCTCTACTGGAAGAAACAATTTATTAAAAAATAGTTGTTTTCCGTACCGTATCCTCCCAATTTGTGTCTCTGCGCCGGGCGTTGGCAGGTTCGCACTCGGGGCTTCCTAGTCAAAAGTGCAGGGACACGTCGCTACGTAGAACGTAAAACGTAACAAGATCATAAAAAAAGATTTGCAGGAAAATGTATTGGGCAAAACAGTGCACATAAATGTATTGCCTAGTAAGTATTCGCAAAATATATATTTTTTTATATAAGTTATATTATACATCGGTAGTCATTGGACGGCTAGGTGTACATAAATACTGGATTAGCATAATATCGTTATTTTAACCCTAACGATTATTTTATACACAACTACAGTATTGCCCTATTGCATTTTTTGCCTGTTTAAAATGCTGCAATACAAAAGTCTGAGAGTAGAGGACAGAATAATCCACCCCCATTGTGCAGATACACATGGAAAGTGGGTTCTTCCTAAAATCCACCACCATCTCCACTGTCTTCAGACCGTTGAGCTCCAAATTGTTCTGTCTGCACCAGTTCACTAGGTGGTCAATTTCCCACCTGTAGGCGGTCTCATCCCCACCAAAGAGGGTGGTGTCCTCTGCAAACTTCAGGAGCTTGACGGATTGATGACTTGAGGTGCAGCAGTTGGTGTACAGGGAGAAGAGCAGAGGGGAAAGGACGCATGTTTCCCCAGTTTCATGCATTGCCTCCTATCAGACAGGAAGTCAGTGATCCACCTGCAGGTGGATTCGGACACTTGCAGCTGGGAGAGCTTTTCCTGCAACAGTCTGTTAACGTCCCTTTCCAGGACAGAAAGAGTTGTCATTGTGGTAGGAGGGGGGCACTGGGATGGGCAATTTGGGACTGCCCCATAATCCTGCTGAGGTGGGCTGGAGCTGGGGGGTGGAGGCACAGGGGATAGTATCAGAACTGTCCCATTGTCTTTCAAAGCAACAGTAGAACTCATTCAGGTCATTGGCTAGGCGAGAGTCATTGATGGAATGGAGGTTTTAGACTAGAGGTGGCTGATGTGGGTGAGGAAAGGGAGTAAATCATCCCATCAAATACCAAGATACTTCTAGTTGTTGACATACTGTAACTCATATACATCTACTGTGAAAATGTTTGGCTGGCAACTAGTGGTAATTTCAAATTGAAGGTAGTATAGCAGTAGTTGGAGATTAAGAAGATAATTGTAAGTTATTGATGCTATGCTGAAGAGTAATCAGCACACAGTACAAAATAGTGTTGTATGCATAGAGGTAAATAATGGAATCAACAAACAGCAAGTGCAAATTTAAACAGCCTGTTGTTTAGACAGCAGGACCACAGATTTTAAACATTATATACGATGCAATATAAAAGATAGTTATATCCAAATATGTTTACTTTTTTCTTACAGCAGCGGACACGCCGGAATCTGCATTAATTGCCTCCGGTCGGTAGGGGCACAACAACTTTAAGTAAAGGTTAGTTAATTTCTTTAGTAAGCGGAAGTCCTGAAGCGCGCCATTGCTGTAAACTACACAACGTGAAGATTTCGATTTCGGCCTGCGAGTGCATTTGTCTGGGGAAGAATACAAATTAGTCAACACGGCGTAAACCCACAAGGACAATGGCGTACAGAGGACAAGGGCAGAAGGTCCAGAAGGTTATGGTGCAGCCAATTGTATCCTATCAAAACTGCTACTAATACTGTGGTTAATATTGTTGTAGTTAACTGTGACATGCTAGTGGCCTCGTAGTGATTGCCTAGCTAGCTGCATTCTTTGTAACGGCTACTCAAGGTAGCCATCATCTAATATACATTTTATTGTGCTGTTATTGGTTGACGACCATTGCTGCAGTAAACACAATTCCTGAAAGCGCTTGACTTTTTCCCGAATCTGAGACTCGGTAGCCTTGACTCGTGCGGTGTAATTGTAACTAGTAAAACGGAATGTAAATAACTAGCCTGATGGGTGGTTTTCGTACTAGCTAGCTAGCTAGCTAGCTAGTTAAGTCTGGTAACGAATCTTCGAAGACCGCTTACGGCGCTAGCTTACATTTCCGCTTCAAAAGTCTTTACAATTGTATCATGGAATGCCGTTGAAGTTAAACATTGCACCTTTGCGAGAATCAATTAAACATTGAAATCCATTCATTCCTAATTTTGAAATGAATCGTTGAAATATCAGAATGATCGCGCATGTGAGGGAGCAGAGATCCTAGCCAATTCACTACGGCCTATTAAGTCACCAAAGACCGCATGCCGCCTTTATATTAGCAAACAGGATAATTCTCAATCCAACGTCTTATAAAGATACAATATCCTCTTGGTTTATTATTGTTACAGTGGGATATGTATCAAATGCAAAAATTATGTCATGGGAAACCTGTCAATGTACATATGAGTGATGTGCAGTGTGTGAACAATGGATCATTTTGTATAAGTACTCAGTTTGTGAACTGTGTGCTCATTGCCCCCTTAAAGGTCATGCAACACCATAATCTATTCACAACTCCATCTTGTTTTTAAATGTATTACGAAGTGCCTGTTTACAAGTCTAACCTATGTCAGCAATAGCTATTCTGAGGAGAGGCTTGTATGTAGGTTCTTGAGTTTCTACTTCATCAATTGCAGACAATGTCCTGTGTGGCAATCTGGGTGATACTGGGTCATATTAAATCAGTCAATATACTTTATTTTCACATAAGGTCTCTGTGATCTGAGTCAGTAAATAGTTCAACTTTACGTTACTAGTTCTGAAGTATTATTGGACCGGATAATGTGTCATGTGCCACCTCCTGAAGGACTCCTGTGCACCTATGGAGCATGTTCTGAGTGAACCCTGGCCTGGCGTCAGGGTCGGTCAGAGTAGTGGTGGGGTGAGCCAAAGTTATATACATACAGGATGTTATTATTCATGAGTTCCAAGTATAATTTCTCACTGTTTCCTTTACCTGCCCAATATTCCTGTATTTTCTTTTTTTAAGACTTTTTCTTAATCTCTTAAGGAGCACACTTCATATAATTTTTTTATGGATCTGATTTCCATATGCATCTCTTTCACATTATTAAAAATATAGAATGGCATTCGGGTCTTCTCATAGTATAGTGATCCCTTAGCTGGTTATATTATTTGATAGATTACTAGGCTACCACATGTCCTGCAGATTTCCTTAACCCTGTCTTCACCAGAACCTCATTTTCAGGTATCTACAGAATGTAAGTGTTTCATCATTTAATTATTTTAAGCCTTTCAATCTTATTTTGGTTTTTGCGGTCCTTGTTGTCAATGTGATGTTCACCTTATCTTTTTTACAAAAATATAATTGGTGAATACTAGCTATTGAATTTATTTTGAGGTTTTTCTTCTATGAAGCATATTCTGTGCTAGTTTGCTGGCATGTGTCTTCAAGTGCGTATTGAAATGTAATCCCAGCCTCTCCTCCCTGCAGCGCTCTCGTATCCAGGTGTGGCTGTATGAACAGGTGAACATGAGGATAGAGGGCTGCATTATTGTAAGTTCCAGTCCTCATTGTCCTCCTATGCTGCTTAACCAGCCAGCTGACAAAAAAAAGGGTTTATCTTAGTGCTTTTGTAAGTGTTTTGGTTTGCGTTTATACCGGGACTAAACGGTTATTTGTATGCCACGGCACCTGGAGGTGGCGGCCACACACTGGAACTATATGTGATCATTGGATCTGGATAAGTGTTTTCCTCGGCTATGTGCGTTTATTTTGTATTCATGCTTAATGGTGTTTCAATGGTACTTTGAAAAAACACTGCCCTTGCTAGCTAAGACGTTTGCTTTAAGCTCGAGAGTGGCACAGATATTGTCCCACATGCACAACACCATGGTTAATAAAACGTCTTGGTCAGTGGAGTTATGTAAGGTATGTTGTGGGGTAGGATAGTTTCTTAATGTAATCTGTTATGTGTAATTGTAATAATATCTTTTTGATTTTCCAACCTCAGTTACGTTATCTGATTACTTTCCTATTAATAGGCATTTCAATACTAAGAGGCCGGCAACTGTGATATGTCTTCTGAAAGCCGTTTCAGTTTAAAAGGGTTATATTAACCATACGATGTAAACCCCCCAGAAACACAATTGATTTTAGAGTGGCTCTTTTGTTCCATAAAAGTGAGACACCTGCACTGTCTGCTTCCCCGCCTGCATTACTGTTGAAATACAAATTCTACACCCCAATGCAAACGGCTACCCGCATTTAGCGGCTGTTCATTTGAGGCCATGGTTGTTGAGCTTCGACCCCAAACAGGTTGTACAAGATATGCAACCATTCTGAGAAATGGTGTAAATATATACTGTGCAGCTGAAACCGTCAAGCCTCTCACCCTGTGTCATGCTCTCGTTCCGCCTCTTAGGGCTTTGATGAGTACATGAATCTGGTTCTGGATGACGCGGAAGAAGTCCACATGAAGACCAAGAACAGGAAGCCTCTGGGTAGGTGTTGCCGGGTCCTTCAGACCGGGACCGCTAGTTTATCATGTCTTGGTATGTTAAGGGCATGGATGTTATCTGGTTCAGGAGGAATTTCAACTAGAGGGGTGACATTTAGGTGTTTGTATCATCCTTAAAGGGTAACAAAACCATCTCTATTTTGTCCTGTCAAATGGATGTGAACACTCCAATAAAAGCCAACAGACTGTACTCCAACCTGTTAGTCATTGTTATGTTTTACATCTACTGTGACTTCCAAGACATGCATTGAGGCCAAATGATTGTTTAGGTTTCATCCGACCAAAGAAGCTTTTATCAAATGTCTTTAGTCTTCTTGATGATTTGGGGCATCTGCCCTCTTGGTGGCTTCTCTGAACACAGGCCTCCTCACACGCTCACCGAACGCTACTAGATGATGTGTTGGTTAATGGTGTCGGGTTATCAAATATATTACCACGGAGTGATGCAGTGTGCTGAATTAAATAAAGGATTTTAAATAAAAGATAACTAACAGTTATAGTCATGTGGTGACAAACCATTGGCTGCAGACTAATCTATAGAAATGTTAGTGTATTCTTGATGAATTCTCAGGTGTCAGTTCCACTAAGCTTCTCACTGCTCGCCTGTTGCCCTCTGTGTTTCAGGGAGGATCATGCTGAAGGGAGATAACATCACCCTCCTCCAGAGTGTGGCCACTTGACTCAGACTCGCAGGGAAGAGGCTGACCCATGCTGTCTAGGATCTTGTCGTTTTCTGTTCTGTCTATACAACGTTGCAGCTCGTGTTTGTGTAGGATAATATACTTTTGCATTTTTTACCAGCTTCTTCTGAAATAAAGTAACACGTTTTGTTTCGTAACCTGTCTTATTTCAATTATTAAATTGATTATCTTGACCAGTTTCTCTTAGTTTCCCAATGGGTATGTGATATGCGGGTGCGCTTAGACAGACACACACACACACCTCATACAGTTACTATATTTCCAACCAGCTGTTGTGTTAAATTTACTTCAATCAGTTTCTGACATTTGCTTCCACATGTTGTCATAAGGTTGATGAACCACCAGAGGGGGATGTGCCCACATCTTGATTTGAGTGTCATTAAAAGGGAATTAAAACTCATTTGAAATCAATTGGAAATCTAAGTTTGTCTGCAGTTTGGGAAATAACAGTACTCACTGACCATGTTCCAACTGTCTTACCATAAACGGTCAAGGTATTCCACATGTTATTAATGGACTGCAGTATATGAAGCTGTGTTGTCCATTTTAATTTTGTACAACATTGATGTAACATGATGATCTGCGTCAGGGAGGCCAACCTTGAGTTTGCAGTTAACAATAGTATTACTTACAACGGTAGGCCGGGGGTCTATCTGTGGAGGAGGAGTGTTGGAAAGGAGCAGCCGAGGACAGACGGGAGTCCACAAGTGGGTGTAAGAGAAGGAGCAAGGAGTCAGAACAGCGAGGGTGGAGGTGTCTTCTTACAGGACTAAATCCACACGCCACATCTTAAAAGGAAGGATTGCCTCAGCTTGTGGCAGCATGCGTCGCTCATCGGACGTCGTTCTTCAAGTGCCAGCTGACTCTTGGGGCTATCGGGAGGATTGGTCTCACCCAATGCCCCGGGCCTCCCATGTCTCAAGCCTGGCAGAGGATATTGAGACCACATACGTGGCAGTTGACCATCCCTGTGGAGAAGTAAAAAAAACAACATTTTATCAAACTTGTCTCATGTGCAGAGAAACTGGTGATGTTCAGACATTTTGGTGGACATGCACCGGGGCGACTCCGGCTCGTCTCCTGTCTTCCAGACAAAGGAAACTGTGCCCGGGTCAGATAACCCCCTTCCTCCAGAGACCACTTCCTGTTCCCATGTGTGTCTTCATCTGAGCCTCCCTAAGCCACCTGACCCTGGTCTTAGTTTGTTCTGGGGGCCTGCATCCGTCCTCCCTCCCTCCTTGCTTCTTCACTGTCCACAGCAGTGGCTGTCACACACGTCTTGCTCCCGGGGGGGGGGGGGGCTATCCATAGTCTTGGGAATTGTCTATGCTCTCTGATTGTCTTTTATTGTATTTTGTTTATTATTGGTGACATGGACTGACTGTTATTGTATGTTGTTTATTTACTAGTTATATGGACTGACTCTCTGTTATTGCATGTTGTTTATTATTAGTGATATGGACTAAGTCATTTGTATACTATCATTTTAACACAGCAATCAGACTTGCTGTTATTCGAACTAACTGCGGGCTGGATCCCAGACGTATCGGTAACACCCTGTGTCTACTGTATACACAGCCCTCATCTGTTATGTTGGACCACTTGTCGTGGTTTGTCCGACACCACGGCGTTGTAATGGGATTGTATTTGAATTACTATTATTAGAGTGCTTGAGTGTTTATTCTAAACGAAGACATTTGTTTAAAAGTACTCGTTTTGTTTGTTTTGGGGGGTTATGTATTTGTTGTTAAAAGTGGTCAAGGCAAAAAATACCTAGAAATGTGCAGTCCATAAAGTAATGTACTATGTGCCTGTGTTAGTATTTGCATATTTCCGTGCTAATTGGTCACCAGATATTGTGTCAGAGCGCTACACCCCAAATACCTGTAGACTCTGATAACCTCAAGGGATGTCAATTATTGTCTTATGTCAGTTAGTGCAATAATTCCACATGCATGAGTGACAAGCATCACAGCGGAATGACGGAATCTCACCTTAGACACTGGGGATCAACATGAAAAAGCAGTACTCAGTTCCACTACCGAACAACATTCACACAAACGTCCAAACCCCTTTATTGAAAATGCAGCTTTTATAAAAGCTGAAAAAGACAAACCTTTACAACATGTATCTGTATATACACATACACAATAAAAACTGTCTAGCTCTTGGTTGCATATGTGTGTACACCCCACAACTAAACACAAACACCACTGTTGAAACGCCTATTAGCTTGGATTACAGTAGTCTGTTTAGATAGGGCTCTAAACACCTGGATTTTGTATTTTCATCCCAATCCTCTTTGCAGAAGAGTTCAAGCTCATTCAAATTGTAAGGCAATCACCTGTACGCAGCCCTTCTAGGTCTGTCCACAGATTTTTTAGCAAGCCATTCCTCAATTGCTTTGACTGTGTAGTTGGGATTGTGGTCCTGTTGACAGGTGAATTAGTTTGTAACTTCATCTTCATGGCACAGGACAGCAGAGCCATGTTGGCTTTGACCCGAAACATCTTTTAGAATTAAAGCCCAAATGTCCCACCACGATCTCCTCAGATCTTAACACATTTCTCAAATTTCGGGCCAATTTGACAATATTTTCTTGCAAATTGTAAATGAGCTTGGATTCGTCGGTCGTCTGTCCTTCCACCCTACCACATAGTTGTGACTAGGGGAGAATATGCACAATGGCTGTAATATGCAGCGAGAGTCCACAAATTCCTGCAACTCCTTTAAGGTTGCCATTGGTGTCTTGATGACCTCCCTGATGCCCTTTCTCTCTGCCCTGTTATCAGGGAAGTCCTTATCTGTGCCTTGCCCTGGTGCTTCCATCTTGCCTCCGCGTTTTAATGATGGTCTTGGCTTTGTACTATTATACATGTAATGCTTTCCAAACCCTTTTAAATCCCTCTCCTGATCTGTACCCTTTCATCTATTGTTAGCTCCTTGTGGACCCTGTCTGTCTCCCCAGTATTCTGACCAGAAACCCGTGGAGGATTATTCTACAGGAACAGGGGGCCCTTGATGTGCTGCAACACGTTATCACAGGTTTTTGTGAAATAGACACAAACTGCTTATTGTTAAATGTGTGACACACGCATGAAAAATGCAAATTGCATTTTGTGTACTTGACAATTCTTTCAGATCTGCATTGCAGGAAGTTGTGAACAGGGCACATGAAAAACATTTGTACAGTTCCAACTCCATTATGAAGGTGGGCACCCTTACACAACCAAGGTAATGAACCTTTTAACAATATTTGTATTGATTTCAGCATTTACATGAGGAAATATGAAATTTTCCAAAACGATCTGTTAACTTTTGACATCGACTGCATGAACACATCCATCCGTCTAAATTGGTTGTCTCAATAGCAATAGTCAACTTTGCTTTCGATAAGACTTTTTGTGTATAGACGGTTGAAAATGTTTAAAAGAAAAACAGCTAATGGGAGATGGCCTTCCGCAAATAGATGATGCCTTTCAATAAAGCACCAGCTTGAGCGCAGCTGGTGTCATTGATGCAGAGTGGGAAAAACAACAGTCAGACCAGGACTACTTCATGAGACACCTCTGTCTTTGAAGTTCCCAGTTACTCCTCATTACGTAGGCCGGAACATCAAACACCCACTATAGCACCTACCTAGATGATGTCTCTGCATCTAGAGGTGTCTGAGAGACTACCACAGCTCACAGTGAACAGAAACAGTCTCCTACAAGGGAAGCTTCTGTCACTTTGCTTGTCTCTCTACGTCTAACCTGACCAGGTATCAGATTGTCTCCTTGCTGATTACAGGGTTTTCTTATACTCTGCATTTTGACAACACCGCAGACGGACATTTTGAGTGAACGATACAGCCCCCATGCTCACTCCACATTTCACATCTTTACAGAAAGTTTGGCAGGTGGAACAGATATCTGCCGTTCTATTTGATTAAATTAGCCAACTAACTAGCAATGGACTGAACCAATTTGCCAAGTTTCAACCAGCATATATGTTGGCTCCACCCTAAACAGATCATCACAACCCCCCAAATGAACACCTTTATACGTATTGAATATGCCTTAATGCCAAGGAGACTCTTATAATATAATAACATTACTCTTAAATTGCAGTAAAATGGTTTCCTTTTCCCACTTGGGCACCCAGGGTCCCTCACATCACCATGGCAACTGATATGGGTGGAGCACATGTTCCAACCCAGTCATCACCCCATTTAAGTAGAGATTTGGTTAGTTTGGGGTTAATGTTATGGCTGCTTCACATTTCATGCAAACAGAGCAATGCAGTGTGTGTGGTCCATTCCAAAAGTACATGTGAACATCTGACCTGTTTCTAACCCTTGTCCAAGATCCGCTGAGTATGCAGACATTTTATATCACCGCTGAGGCAACCAATCAAGTAATTTATGCTTTGGTGGTTGAGTTTACCTAACTTAACAGGTGTTGACATTGGGTTGTGTTCTACGCTGTACACCCAGGGGCGTCGCACCCGTGGGGGATGTGGGGGTTTTAACACCCACACTTTTCCCGATGAGAGGGTTCAACACCCAAACTTTGGTTTTATTGTTAATAAACAAACCACATCCATCCCCCGCACTTTTGAAAAGCTTGCTACGCCCCTGTGTACAACCTTTCCAGTAAATGAGTCAAGATTGTATGGCATGAACGTTACATGACAGGGAAAACCAGAACCTCCACTTGTCGTAGAATATTACTGTTTTGTCACATGTCTTTTTTATACATACCATGACTTCACTCCCATAAATACCGTGGATAGAAACGTGGTAAACCCTAAAACAAGCAGCATATTTTTACCCCAAAGAGCACAACAACAAAGACGTTTTGAACAAACATTATTAAGCAATTCCAGCCATAGACAGTCGTTATAATTACTTTATGTTTCTTGATTGTTTTGTGTATCAGAGTTTATTTCTAAATAATTTACATTTTCAGCTTCATTATGTACCACTAGCATAATTTCTTATTTCACTATATTAAAATAAATTGTATGGTAATTATATGTTGCTGGTGTAAGTCAGTCTCACTGTTTCAGGAGTATTGAGATTTTTAAGATTCATTTTTGCATTATGTCAATGCGTAAGATTATGCAAAATATATCATTGTGTCAATTGTCCTTAAATGACGTCATTGTTTTGTCTCTGTTTTCAATGAAAAAACATAACTCAAATAAAAGGAAAAAAGTGAAGTGCTCACAAAGCATTCTAAGGAATCTTACCTGCTGCTATTATCTATTTCGAAGTCAAACTGGAATAGCAGATGCAGCTAGCGAAAGCCTGTGGTAATGCAAATACTGCTTACTGTGTCTGGTTACAGCATGATGGCAATGTCAGGATAAAGACAGACAGCCGTCTCTGTCCTCTCATTCCTCACATTAACCTGTATTTGTGTGTGCATTCATGTACCAGAGAGAGATAGAATGTTTTTGTTTACACCATGACGTTGTTCTAATTTCATAGAACATTGTCTTCAAATCTTCCATAGCACGCATATTTTCCTTGCTTACTACTTTGATGGATGTTGTCACATGCACTGGCCAATAATTGCATTTCAAGCACTAAAAACCTTAAATTATAGCAGTGGTTCAAAAGGGATCATCAACTCGGGGCTTCAGAGAACGTCCGCTACTTGGTCATCTCAGTCAAACAAGATGGATACATCGTAATATATGACAATGTTTACACCAGGTACCCCAGACTGTTCTCCGTATGTTCACTCCTCAGAATGAATTAAGTCAATCACCAGGTAAACAGGTATTTATGACTTCTGACCCATGCAGGGACACATTGTGTCCAACACACTCTGACAGCACCCAGTTAACCTTTCAGAACAGACGTGGGGGACTTCCAGGCTGTTCACTGTTTCTCTTCAGGAAGATCGACTTGGTCATAGAAAAAAAGTACCTGTTTTCAACTTGTTCGCTCTCTTTCTTTCAAACAATCCATTGAATGGCCACCGGCTAGGACCTGTTCACCAGGCCCTTATCTTGTTTTCACAGGGCCGTTACAATTCACAGTAAACTCACTTTTTCCCAATTAACACTTTGATTAATACTCAGGTCCGATACGGCTTTTTTGTTTGCCATTTGTAAAAAAAGGAAATATGGTGCCATTTTTTATTGTGTGATTCTTTAGCTGCAAAACCTAGAATCTGATCTAAAATCTGGTGTTGCGGTCAAATCTGTACCAATGGGGTCTCAATGTTGTAACAGTCGTTAACCAAGGGTTTGGGAAAATAGGAAGCATCCTGTTCATATATCAACACGGGTTACCTGATCCAGTTACCCAGGATGCTTCAATTAATCATGGTCTTGACATATCGTTGATGTTTTCTACAATGTGATGCATCAGTTCTTGGCTGGGACAAAAGCCAGAACTGTAACTCTTCCTGACCCAAGGTAGTGAACACAGCTGTGGTTTACTGTGTACAAACAAGGCCTATTGATGTACTACCAATATTTCAAAACAAACAAAAAAGGTCCTAGCAGCGCATTGCTGTGTGATGGGTCTTGAAATCTATCTGTGATTACATTACCGAAGATATAGATTTCACTATTGTTGTCTTGCCATCTGCAGATATGTACCGGGATCCCATGATGTTACAGAATGAAAGACTATATTTTCAGATGATTTACTTCCTGTTTTATCTCATCATGAAACTGACACCTGCTTAACACACACACACACGCACACACACACGCACACACACACACACACACAC
>JACXGK010008959.1:0-21030 GCA_016801125.1 Novumbra hubbsi | reverse complement strand
CTACATGGTCCATACCATAGAGGTGTGTTAACCCCACTGTCCTGGCTACATGGTCCATACCATAGAGGTGTGTTAACCCCATTGTCCTGGCTACATGGTCCATACCATAGAGGTGTGTTAACCCCACTGTCCTGGCTACATGGTCCATAGCATAGAGGTGTGTTAACCCCACTGGCCTGGCTACATGGTCCATACCATAGAGGTGTGTTAACCCCACTTTCCTGGCTACATGGTCCATAGCATAGAGGTGTGTTAACCCCACTGGCCTGGCTAAATGGACCATAACATAGAGGTGTGTTAACCCCACTGTCCTGGCTACATTTCCAGAATGTACCACATATCATTATGATCCCCTAATCATTCTCAGCTTCCAATTGGCTCATTCCTGCCCTCTCCTCCGCTGTAATTAAAATCAAATTAACTATGGGTACTGAAATGACGTCAATCTCGAACTGACGTCGCTCTACATAGGAGCATCAGCTATAGGACTCAAATGTAAATGTATAAAGAACATAAAGCTGTCAGCGGACATTACTTTTCTGTTCGCGGTGTGACCGGAGCTCACCTGTGTACGTGGCCGTCAGAACCTCATTATAAGACTCCTTCCCAACACAGCCGCCCTGGATCGACGTGACGCTCTCCGACAACACCTGGACAGGAAAATAAAAACCCACCTGGATTTAAGCGGTATCCTCTCAACCTAAGGACAACAATCTTCAGCGTTTTACATACAACAGGATCCTTCTAATGATATGTAGGTTAGGAGTTATGTTTGGACTCACATGCTCTGAGCGCAATGTGGGCTCGTTGGTACTGTCAAACCCATAGACCTCCACTGTCCCATCGTCCCTGCCAACCAGGATGTCCTTCACCCCGTCACCCAAGATATCAAAAGTGTCCAGGCACAAAACACCTGTAGGCGGAAAATGGAGGTAAACTAATAATAACAATACATGTACAGTGACTGTACACAAGCGTACACAAATAATGTCCCTGACTGAATGATGTCATGGTCATTGTTATTAAATACATTTCAAACATTAGTACAGTACAATAACAATTGTGCTCATTGTGATTTATTGTATAGAACACAGATAGAATGAAGATTGTTTAACGGTACTGTACCTCCTTTCTTCTTCTCATTAGCAATCTCCCATTTAGGAGAGGACGAGGTATTCGTCATCCTAATCAGTCCCAGTTTGCCATCTGTAGTTCCATAGAGGAGGTCGTCGCCATTAGTCCCTAAATCAGACAGAATGGTAGAGCATCAGTTTATTGCACAAGGACAAGGAAAATAATATTTTTTTAAACTAAGGGTGTAATACCTCCATTTCTGTTGTACAGTTCCAGAACGCAAGGAGGTCCTGGGACTTCAACATCGTACAAAAGCTCAGATCCCTACGGTCAAGAAAACTAATTTAAGTACTAATATACATATATTGCATTACTTATACGCAATTTGAATTCACCCATTTGCCAGTTTACGGTTGAAATTTACGGTGAAATGTCAAGGGGCGGGGCCCAAAGAGAGTATGGGGAAGCCCTGGTTTGTTTCAGTGAAAACCATGGACATAACTAATTACTTTTGAAACCTTTGTACGATAGCAAATTAGGCACCTCAGGAGTGTGTGGGATATGGCTAAAATGCACAGCTAAATGCCCTTAGGAAAGACCTTAGAAGGGCCCCTCAGGACAGTCCTTAAAACAGCCCATAGTAATCCTTCCTGATTCAGACCATCTAACCCAGGGGTGCCCAAACTAGGGTTCACGGGCCAAACTTGGCCCACGGAGACCTTTGATTTGGCCCGCCGCGCCATATAATATAATACGATTTGGTAAATTGCGGCCCTCAGTCGAGATGTTTGGCCCTTCATAGGAGAAAGTGGTGGCACCCCTGCTCTAACCCCCCCCCCCTCTTCACCTTTAACACCCTGAGGACGCGGTCTTGACATGCCAACACAGGGACAATACGGCCCAGGTTCTCAGCAGGCAGACACACAATGTCATTGATCTTGTCTCCAGATAGATAGTAATCCTGATCCTTGCAGTCACAATAGTGGTTGTAGATGTAACTTGCACACACAAAAAGGTCTGCTCCAGAAACGTGCCTGAAAAACACATTGTAGTCACAGAATTCTAAACCAATATTTAACACATTTAAAACTCAGTTCCTCCTTTTATATATATGTATATACATATATATACACCAATTACTATTATACAAGTCTATTTGCAATACAGTGATGCCTACAAACTTGCATTGACATCCTTCAGAGTTCTTTTCATCCCTGTTCACGTTACTGTGTGTAGGAAGCCTGGAACCGAGGCAAGCTAACCTACAAATAATAAACAAACAGTTTAAGCTTACATGGCATTAATGCTCTCGGTAAGGTTGGCCTCAAAGGACAGGAACTGTTTGCCTTTCTTGGTGAATCCCTTCACTTCTGAGCCGGCACACACAAAAATCTTCTCCTGTGGCGTTCCAATGGCCCCACCAAGGTCCAACCTAGTTATCTTCTGCCCTGGTAAGGTCTTGAACACAGGCTGGAAAAAGTAACCACGTTCAACAACACAAACGTAGTTAGTTAGTACATACTGACCAAAAAGAACAGCTTCACCTGAGAAGGTATTCATATAAAGTCTTCATATGAAAATGTTTGGGTTCTGCAAACCTGGGTGCCAGTCAGGTATTGCTTACGCTAAAACCATGAATGTGGTTGAATATGCACAACTGGATACGTACCACAGCCTCTCCTTTTTTCATTCCAAAACACGTTATCACACCATCATGATCGGCAATGGCAACCTTTAGCGGACAAAATGACACATTGAAGGGTACTCGGGGCATTGTACAGACACATTTAAGCTAATTCCAAACCAAACACTGGGTTTATTCATTGGCCATTTCTAATAACACACGTTTACCTTACATTACCTTCTGGGTTGCTTTACGTCCCACGGCAGGGAGGAGTCTCATGGTTTTTTGCGATGTCACACCGACCTGTGTGGGTGAATGTGACAGGCTGCGTCAGTCAGTAGGATGAGACATTGGGTACGCTTGATCTGTATGCAGAAAGAAGTGGACTATGGACAGTGGCGGGGGAGTGAGGCCGGGAGAAGTGCTTCGGCGAAAGCCAAAGCAAGAACTTGATGAAGTGGGCACTGTTGCCAACACTGCAAAACCAAACATCCTCCGTGAGCAACTTCTCCCCACCATCCACGAACAGTTTGGTGCCTTATCCAGCATGATGGAGCACCTTGCCATAAGGAAAAAGCGATAACTAGGTGGCTCTGGGAGCAAAACTTCAAAGTGTGGGTCCATGGCCAGGAAACTCTCCAGACCTTAATCCCACTGAGAATTTGTGGTTAATCCTCAAGAGGCGGGTAGAAGAAATCCACAAATTCTGACAAACTCCAAGCATTGATTATGCAAGAATGGGCTGCCATCAGTCAGGATGTGGCCCAAAAGTTAACTGACAGCATGTCAGGGTGTGTTGCAGAGGTATAGAAGAAGATGGGTGAACACTGCAAATATTGACTCTTTGCATGTACTTTAGGTAATTGTCAATAATAGCCTTTTGACCATTATGAAATGGTGTAATTATATCTCAGTATACCATAGTAACATCTAAAAAAAGGTCTAAACACACTGCAGCAGCAAACTTCAATAGCTCCATGGTCATGTGACCTACTGACCTCAAACTACTTTCAGAAAATTCAATATTTTGCCTTCTATAATGCACTTTGATTGTCAATTTTCATCTTAAGTGATTGGCTTTGGCAGGTAGTACATCCAATATTGTTGATATTATGCGAGCAATAATAACGACACATGGACAACATGGACAACCCTAAGGGTGTGCAACATATGTTATTGTCTTCAGGTTAGTTTACACAGATTTTTTAAATTCTTAAGTTTTTTTTGTTATTTCACTTAAAACCCCATTTAAAAGCAAACTATTTATGTAAGCGTAACATGAATTAATTATTTATGGGTATGCTACGTAGGGTGTATAGCAATCATATGAAACTACTGTAGTGGAGATTTCGTACTAGCTAGACAGTTAATTACTAGACATACAATCTTACATTATAACATACAATAGTTACCTGGAGATAATCAATTCGATTGAGGTTGATCTCCATGATATAACTCTCTTGCCGTATCTGCTCAAATGTGCAGAAAATCGGTGCGCCGTTCTGATTACGTTTACAGTCAACGTTCGCTAAAACAGACGGTCAGTTGTTACTTGGCTAGCTAACAACATGCCGTGTTAGCAAATAACATCTAGTAAGATTGGGATTATCCTGTACTATAGAAAGGTAGGGATTAGCCTAGTTGGCTAATTTTACAGCAAATGTAGCTAATAATGTACAACGTGTAATTTGCACGTTGCACACCGACCACCACTTTCCATATAGCTAGTACTGTACCTGGTTGTTTAAGATCTATAAACCGTGCAGCTAGTTAGATTATAGACATTTACAAATTCCTTTGAGTAACATCTGGCTTTGCAGTAAACACGACGAACTCGTAACCATGGACAACGAATTCGTTTGAAGAAGCTTTAAGATCATTGGATGATGGTGTTGTCACTGAGATTTAAGTTGGATTTGTATTGGTTTACTGGGTCTAGTATTTTGTTAGTAGTAGCACGACGTTATAACCGTGTTTAGTTTTCGGATTCTTCAGTAAAACGCGAAATCCATATTTTGTGGAGCTATATTGCAGAGTACATCGTCTAAATAACTTTTTAAACAAAGATATGTGAAAAAATAGAAACGCAAGACAAATATTATTATAACAATTATATACATACGATAAATAATGCTACACGCTGGAGCACATTGAGGTGTTTGGAAAATATACAATAATGAAATGTCTTTTTATTTTTTTATTTGATGCTCATTACTTAAAGTAATATAAATGTAAATACCACTCGCCTGTAAATATATATATAACTAAACAGCATTTGATTAGCAAGTCAAAAACAAAAATACATTTAAGAAAAATACACTAGCTATTGAAATAGCAGAGCAATCAGCCTAAGCATCCATACAGGCGCGTTAGTCGGTACTTAATACAGATGCCATTGAATGGCACTCAGATCACCACACATCAAGCCACCAAACAATCCGATGCACACAAAGTAACGACATAGTTTTCGAATCCACAAAGTCTTTCTGAAAAACATATCAACTTAAAGCATAAAATGCTGTAAAATTCTATAAAAGAAACATGCCTTACAACATCTTCAAATATGTGTAATATTTCATAATCACAATGTCAGACTGGATTCATGCCAAACATGTAAATGGCTATTGCCTTTTGTTGTGGCAGTGTTACATGTAATGCCTTCAAATTGTTATTCTGTACATTATATATTTTTTTCACAGCCTGTAAGGCCAATTCTAAGCGATCCCAAACTTTTGAACGGTAATGTAGTTGGAGCAGGGAACTAGAAATATCAGGGAACGGCCAGTATACCTTGATCTTGGAAAGAGCGTTCATTATTAGGACACGGATGTTTCAATACGAACAGTGAATGTTACATCTTCATTTATATCAATGAGAAAGAAATCAGTAAATAGGGTCAGAAATGGTGTTGAGTGGTTCTGAGTGCCCACATTTATTCTATGGTGAAACATTTCCAACCAGATGGGAGTGGTCTCTTCCAGGATGACAATACCCCTTATCCACAGGGCACACAGAATAACTTGATGAGTATGAACATTATGTGAATCTTAGTTGCATACAAAGCTCCAGCAGCTTGAGTTGTAGACAGCATTTTTAAGTATCTGCAATCAATTAAAAAGTAAGTGCAA
This sequence comes from Novumbra hubbsi, assembly GCA_016801125.1. NCBI lineage: Eukaryota > Metazoa > Chordata > Actinopteri > Esociformes > Umbridae > Novumbra > Novumbra hubbsi. Next base: position 15,204 of record JACXGK010008959.1, on the reverse strand, counting down.
CCCCTAGAAAGTATCAAACTTCGTGTGGTTTGGCCTTATGGGTGTTTAGTAGCATCATGTCGTGACCAGAAGTCCTATGTTAGGACCTGAAAGCAAGATTGTGGATACCCCTGTATTTGACAGGTCACAAAGTCCTTTCCAAAAAATTTAGTTAATCATTTCAAAATCATCTTCATGCATGACAATGCATCATCATATGCTGCAAAGAATACCTCTGTGTCATTGGCTGCTATGGGCATAAAAGGAGAGAAACTCACAGTGTGGCCCCCATCCTCCCCGACCTCCACCCTATTGAGAACCTTTGGAGCCTCCTCAAGCAAAAGATCTATGAGGGTGGGAGGCAGTTTGCATCAAAACAGCAGCTCTGGGAGGCTATTCTGACATCCTGCAAAGAAATTCTAACAGAAACTCTCCATAAACTCACAAGTGCAATGGATGCAAGAATTGTGAAGGTGATATCAAAGAAGGGGTCCAATGTTAACATGTAACTTGCCCTGTTAAGATGTTTTTGATTGAAATCGCTTTTTATTTCAGTAAATATGACCTTCTAATGCAGCAAATTCAACAAATGACCATTTTCAGTTCTTTACAACCTATAAAACATTTTGAAACTCTCTTGTGCATAATCATTTGAAACAGTGCATTTTGAGTTTTTTATTTTAGAAAGAAATACTGTTGTCTTTGGGTGGTTTGTTCAATGAAATTCAACTTTTACCCTAACGGTTGATTACTTAAATTATACTCACTGTCATTTGCATCAACTATTTAGGGAAATCAGTGTACAATATAATTTGCATAATCATTTGGAAAGCGGTATTGACCTAGAACTAAAAACAAGGGCATAATTGTGTTTCTAGAATTTGTTCCCCATCTCCCTATCAGAGAAACATTGTGAGCTGTGTTTGAAGACTGGTAATCTTAGAATAGCTAAGATTAGATTTCTTTCAGAAATCTAGAAATAAGGATTAATGATTGTGAGGACAGGGTGCTATGCCTTAACTTCATGTTTAGGTCGTCTATTTTGTAGATAAAAATATAATTTCATCACTGTTGAAAGTGCTTATTAGTTAGTATAGAAGTAAAGTCACAAACAAGGCAATTCATAGATTAATTTAATATAATGGATAAATTTATTCCAGATCTACACAAACATGGTTTCTCTACAAGAAAATAAATACATTTAACATGGAAATGTTGGCATGCATTGAACCAGAAGACCATAGTGTTAACCAAAAATCAGATCAATTTAATTAGAATTTTCATTAATAAACCTATTCAAAATGCAACTACGCACTTGCACTTCAAGCCATACTAGCGCTTACCATTTGCTGCATAACATGCTTTGTGTCGACTAAAGAATTGCCGGATAAGTGATTCTAACTGTGACAGCAAGTCTTGTACCATTCAAGTCTTCAAAAGTACAGCAGTTAATCCGCATTCACTAATCAAGGCCCTTATAAAACACTGCCCCTACTTTTAATTTTTGTATTTATCATAATTTTTTTTAAACATGGCATAGATAACATCTCAATTCCAAAGGTTAAAAAAAATATGTTTTAAGAAAAAAAAAAAAGATCACAACCAACTCTACACTTAAGTAAACAAATGTATAAAATGGAATTGGTGTACGTAGAAATCCCAGAGCCACCGACAACGCGCCTTTCATTAGCACAATATGATTATAAAAGAAATAATGTGACTGCAAGTATGTATAGTACAATTAGAATATCTCATTTCAAAAGACAGTTAGTATTTTTGCAGAACATGTATTTTCCATGAATAAATAAACCTTACAGGGCAGACCCAAAAACATTTACCATCATACGATCAATCCTATCGGACCCTCTGCCACTGTCCCACCCAAGGAGAGTAAGGGGGGTGGAGGTGGGAGTTTGTTTCCAGCTGTTCTATTCAGCCATATCAAAAATGACTGGGGAAAGGGGACTCAGTGCCTGGCAGGTGAAGACAGTCTCCACTGTAGCATGTGAACAGAGCAGCAGGAACACAGACCACACTAGCAACATTCAAAAGTTCTTTTTTTGTTGTTTGAAACCCTCAATGTTGTCACTCGCCTGGCCCTCCCAATATCGCCGTGGCGCCACGCCCCTTAACGGTAAAAGCTGCGGTTGGGAGACGAGACACGAGGCTACACGGCGCTGGGGGCCAGGCGGCTCATGAAGGAGATGCTGTTGAGGCACATCCTTCTGAAGAAGGCGGGACAGGTGGGTTTCATGACCAAATGCTCCAGGAGGATCCGCAACTCCGAGAACAGGGTGCTAGAATGGCAGACACATTTACTTTTTTTTCTTATTTACAATTCATCCGCATTTGCTTTTGTACAATTATGAAACATGAAAAGCACTGAATTTCTATTGAGGCCACATACCGGCAATATGGGTTTCTTCTAGAGGTGTAGCGGAGAGTTAAAAACCTGTAATAAATGAAGGGCTGCAACAAGCTTCCCTGGCCACTAGGAAAACCAAACAAGTCAAGAGTTTATCAATGTACTTATATCTTCAAAACATGGCCAAAAGGCAAAACAACTGCCATTAAAATGGAGTACGGATACCTGAAGAGCATGAACACAGTGGCTGGCATTAGGAAGATCTCGTCGCAGGCGATGAACTTTAGGATGTTCTGTTGGTTGGCTGTGAGCTTGTTGAGGAAGTTTCTCACGAAGGGCAGGCTGTTGAGGCCCACGGCCTACAAAAGGAATTATTAGGATTAACAAATGACAGAAATATCCGTTATCGCACAGACTTCATTTCATACATTTCATAAACTAGCCTGCGTGTAGGGTGTATATTTTTTAAATGATCACACTAGGAAAATTCTCAGGAGTAGCAAGAGTGACCAAGTAAACAGAAATTCAGTGATTTGGTTTACCTAACTGGTATAGTACTACTCCACTATTGTTTGGGTGTTTATGAATCAAGAAAAGAAAGATACTTACATCTAGAACCTTCTTTGTGTAGGTGGTTGCATGGAGCAAGGAGAAAAGGAAGACTGGGAAAATGCTCACTGAACACAGCGGTTAAGTGGTAAACAGCAGTAAAGATGGACACCCATGAAATATACACATTAAAAAGGGACAGGTTCCAATAGAGCCTTCAAGCAATGCCTTCTAGTTAACAGAATAAAGTCTTCAAATGAGCCTATAGGGCCGAAGCTATACATTATGTTAAGAGATGATTCCAAGCCAAACATGCCTGATTATTCCAATATTCCACCCCCACAAAAATAAGGCTAACGGTCTAGAGTTGCTTTAAATAATGAACAAAAGTATTTCATATGGGTATATCTGCATTACCAGTCATGTAAAATCCATGGATTAAAGAATTACTGTTAATTGACTTATAACACAACTTTCTTTTATGAAATGTAACAGTCAAATCTTAGAAAGTGGTGAGTTTATATTTTTGTCGTCTATACTAAAAACAAATCTGAGGATAACCGTATGTCAGACTGACCCAAGCCAATGATATGATCGACTATGGTACAGTACAGACACTGGTACAATATGGTTCATCATCTGTAGTAACAGCATCACACATCAGTGACTAAAGTCACTTGTTTTATAATCATGCAATTACAATTAATTAAAATAACGTAATATATAACCAACAAGGCCACAAAGCAGCTATGTTCCAAGAAAAAGCCAATGTAGTCATAGAAGCTAATTGTCCTAACCTTCTCATGCGTTATTTAAATTATTAAAACAACCAACAACAAAGTGAACTTTTACATTATGGTTCCAATTGTTTGTTTCAATCCATTAACTAGTGCCTAGTCTGCTCTAGTTCCTTGTAGAAAACACAGCAGAATGTTCTGAATTGATTACAAACATAATATATTGCACAATTATATACCCCTTCTGCTGTAACAGTCTTTAACGCACTGGTGTAACCAGCTGCCTTTAGAAGTCCACTAATGCATCTATGTGCAATTAGGCGTTTCACATGATTTCAAGTCAAATAAACAAAGCTCAAGAAAATACCAAGTCAGTTAGTACAATTCAGAACATAAACTACATCATGAAATTCAATAAAATACACAAGTTATTCAAAAGCACCAAAAATTAAGAACATGTATTGAATGTCCCCTTGAGCAAACTTATGTCAGTTATTTTAAACCTAAATGGAGAAAATATGGCACAACATGAATCTGTGGATAACAAACCGTCCTCACTAACAGAGTAACCAGGTGGAAGGGCCACGCCAAGAAGCCTTTTACAAGTCATTAGCCTTTAACAGTGCCGTGACACAGTAACCACACTGCAACACAAAGCCAGATGCCTTAGAAGACGAGGCCTTAGTGGTCAAGTGGCAAAACGTTAATGGCGGTGGCAGACCCATGCTATGGCCTGGAAAGATTTAAAATACCGGGCAAAATGGACACAGCAAAGTACAAACAACAAGAAAAGTTGTAGCAGGGCTCCAACATGGGAGACCTGGAACATTGGAGAACATAAGATTTTTTCAGCAGGACAAGAATGCAAAACATACAGCCAAAGCCACACTGGAGAGGCATACAAATCTAAATACCAACATCAAGTAGTTGCCAGGTCAAAGCCAGGACCTGAAACTAACCAAAAAGGTGTTAACAATTGCTCTTCCCCAAACGTCTCCATCCAACTTGCCTGAGCTGTCTAGATGTGCAAACCCCACCTAGACAGCTCAGGCAAGCCCAAAGTATGAAACAGCCCAAAGTATGAAAATAGACTTATTGAAAAAAGTGCTGTCAAATATGTCTTAACCAAATATTGACAAATAGGTGTGAAGGTACGCAATCCCTTATGTCTCATGAAGTTACGCAATCTCTTATGTCTCATGTCCCTTATATCCTGAATAAAGTAGATTTTCACTGTGACGTAACGGACTTCGTTGATCAGAGGCATAAATTCAAAATCGTAAAAGTGTAGGGGTACTTTTCAGTTGCATCTTATGTAGGCCAACAGGGAAAAATATGGTAATCATGATCGAAATAAGTACTCTTAGTCAAACAATCGTGCGGCCCCAGACGTATCAAAACATTAATCTAATCCACTACTTGACAGTTTGCTTGACAAAGCCCTGGCTTTATCAGACGCATAAAGACAGGAAAACTGAGGCAGGACAGCGTTAGCCAGGCACAAACTGTTCGGGACCGCGGCCTCTTTGCCGGCTTGAGAGGATACTGGTGATGGGGTAAGAATTGACCAGGATCAGGGAGTACAGCAGGTAGTGACAGCTGTCTTCTTGCAGTGCCTGGGCGAGGAAAGCTCTGCTGAGCTGGAAGTGTGGGAGCCGCTGGTGTAGCCGCAAGGCACTGGTGAGGGCGTTGGCCAGCAGAGCACGTTGGTAGAAATTGGCTGCCGCCTGGGGTCTGGGAGACCCAGAGATGAAACAGAGGGGGACGCAGATAAACGACATTTGGGAGAACATGCTAAATGAAAAAACAAACTGGACGAATGCAGCTTTGGACAAGAACATGCAATGAACGCGAGTGTGTTGTATCATGTGATAATGCCCAAACGTTGACCCTTACCCTAAGAGTGGCAGTATGAACATAACTGAGCAATAGACCGTGAAGAGCCGTGAAAGCCACATTGCCGTCTCTAGCTTGTTAGCCAACAAGAATTGCTGCGGGAAGAAAAAAGGACATTAATGTTCAAAGAAACTAGACAATTACCTACTCCAGAAACCCCATTCACACCGAACTATAAGACCATCCAGTAAAATGTACAACCTCAATCTGCAAGCAAACATTTTTAGACAAAAAGCAATGTCTACCAAACAGCAAGGACATAATGGAGGAACGCAATTGCCTATACTCCTTTCCATCAAATTGTAAAGCAGACTGCTTCTTAGCAATTAAAACACACAGGACAACAATACTTTCCTGGAGCATACTTTACAGACAACCTAAATGGCATGTAATGTAATGCCTCTTCATGACAGAGTACTTTACATTTAGTCTAACATTGCATATGATAATCAGAATAAGATCATCTGATAACTCACCACTGGTCCTAACTGAGGGGGAGGAGGGGCACTTGTTTGCTCAGTGTCAGCCATCTTCTGAACGTTGGCTTACCACTGGAAAAGCACAAAGACATTGTTTATTTAATAGTTGTTCTGCCCCATGAGAAGGCAGGACCAATTAAGAGATGGTAAGGGCTAATTTAGCTACAAGTTACATGCTATACTCTATCAGTGGCGGTAGGTTGATGCCATTTGGCATTGCACACTTTGATACATGTGCCATTGTCAATCCTACATCCACTCAACCAAAATGTTAGCTTCCACTGGAATGCACGCACCTGCAGGAATTTGTAAATTTGCTCTGTTAATAACATTGTTTTCTCGTTGATATACTACATCATCGTTAAGTCCCCTTTTATACCTTCTGTCATTACTGAAGAAGGTTAAATGCCATATTTTTTCCACAAAAAAACACCCCATTATAGTGCATATTTAGAAACTGGCAAAAAAAAAAAAAAGGCATTTCCTCCAGCAGAAAACTATTGGACTGTCTTTTTCTGTTCGCTATGGTTTGGTGAAATGCAATTGCAAATGAATGTCTTTGTTTGAAGGAATAAATACGCCGCAATCTTAATAAGACCATGTTTAAGCGATAAGACTGGTTGAATTACTTCACGGAAGCACCATTTTATTTACATCACAGGTACTTTTTTATTTAAAAGTAAACATACTTGCAAAACAAGACACTGGAATATAAAATATACTGATATTTTCACAACATGCAGGTTAGTCCAAATCTGTGTTACACACAACAATCTGTGATAACCTGTAATATCTGATGAAACAGAACATTAGCCAGTTTCTTTCAGGTTTAGGCTTACCTAATCCTAACGCATTTTTTTAAATCCATAATGGTATCTAGATTAATGTATTATTCTTTTTTGATGAAAAGGTAAGGTGGACATTTTCGGGGGGTTTTACTAACACAGTGGTCACATGCATTAGGCAGAACAAGTCACCTGGCTTGCAAGCAGAAACAAAGCCTGACTTAAATATGCCAAGTGAGGACGTTAAATAACAAGGTCAAAAGAACTACATATTTAGCTTGTTACATTACAACATTATCTTTCATACTTCGCTTGAACGATTATAACATTAGCTCCATAGCTAGAAAGATCCCAGTTCAGTCTTAGCTTCAGATGTAGTGTAGCTTTGTTAGAACACAAACTCTGTCAAGTCAGCTAGCAAGCTAACTACAAGAAGATACTAAATAGTACTACAACTTGACAGACACAGGAAGTAATAGCTAACTAGCTAGCAAACTAATCAAATGCTTTGACAATTTATCAATGTATTGAGAAATCATTGCGTATACATGTAAATACATCAAATATGTGGCTACATTTCCTAGCGAGCAGTTCTGTTAGCGTGATTGCCAACGTAACGTAAGACTGCCTGCAATCTAGAATCTTCTGACACTGGCTTGTTTGCTAGCTAGCTAGGTACCGCTAGTAGCCGATTCAACCTGCTACCTAACATAAGATTTTCGGCATTTCGGACCTCAATCAGTATACCTCGATATAGGCTATATTTCCCGAGAAGTACCGGAGTATTGTCGTGATGTCAGACGTAATGTTCCACAAGCAACTCCTTTTCTTTGTTAGCTAAATTTATAGTAACGTTAGCTTGTAAGATTGTTACTACACGCGCCGTTCCCACAGTGAAGTAAATTCTTAGATCAGCTGACCTTGCACCAGAAATGAGAAATGATATCGCGATGCTTGCAGACCGTAGCTTTTAAAGGGCGATGATAATCATTTTAAATTGTGTTTGTTTTAAAATCTGTCTACAATATTCTACATGGTTGGCTCCTATTATGAGGTCTAACCAAATTTGTAAACATTACAGAATATTTTAGAGAATTATTTACATAATCTTACCCGTACATTGTCAACGTTAATATATGCTTTCATTCCACGATCGACCTGTTAACTCAAATCTCCCCCGGAAGTAAAATATCCATTGTTTGAGCCATAGAGATTTGAAATAGTATGAATTGTGCGGCAGACACTGATCTCCAACACATAACCTGATGAGAGCGGACTGACGTGTATGACGTTATTTGAAACTGAATGACAAAGGTATGGGCAGAGAGGAATAAACTTTGAATTAAGGACGCTAGGTCATTCTGAAGTTTAGTTTACATACATTTTTGCTCAGCTGCCAAACGCCCACTTCTGTGTCTCGCGGTGAGTCAGGAAAGAGGACAGTGGGAGTTGTAAGAAAGCGCAGGGAGCCGCGGTAAGCAGTGGTGCCGAATTAGCAATTTTGTTGCTAGATTCAACAACTTCTCAGGCTACCCCGGCAACTTTTTTTTCCAAACAGCACCAAGCAACAAATGTAGCTATTTTAAAAAATATATTTGGAACTTTTAGCAACTTTTGAAAAGTGACTGAAACCCTAAAATGCACGCATTTTCCCTCTAAATGACAAAAAAAGGTTTTCTGTGTCACACAGAAAAAGTGCATTGTGAGGGACGTCAAAAGCAGTCGCTCAGATCGTTCACAGGCAGCAGCCGTCCAGCAACAATTTCAGCAAATTGCAAATCATTGTTGACTGACTGCAGCAGCAGTAGTATGCGTTCGACGAGACAAAGCCAATGAATATAGTTGGTCACGAATGTTTGATCTTGAACAGAATTTACAACATCAATCAACATGTCTCAATCAAATGCACACATCACTATGTGAGTTAAGTTGCTTGTTCAATAAGATAGCATATATACCTTGTTATTAGCTTGTACCTATAATTGTTGATCAGTTTGGTAGCATGTTAATTACCTACCAATACACTGCTTAAAACTATAATTGTTCAATAATGTGTAATTGTATAATCATTCTACTAAACTATGTAATTTGCACATCTATACACTGCTTCATTTATAGGCCCTTACATTGGAGCACCTGTACATTGACACACTGCCTTTCACAACATTTTTGCAATGCTCTTTTTTGCACTTCTGGTTTTGTTGTTGTTTTGTACTGGTAATGTTCAATGAAAATAAAGTTGAATCTAATCTAATTTAATGTGTTGTGTTTAAAAATATCTGATCATATGAAATGTGTTGTGTTTATAGTAATTCTGCAAATACACATTTGTGATAATAAACAAACAAATCTAAACTAAGCAATGTTAAATTATATTTTTTGCCGAGATGGCTAGTCAATTTGAGTAACGTTATTGTGTACTCAACGTAATGACGCAGCTTTACGTAATTACGCAATGACGCCATTACGCAATGACATCACAACGTCATTTAGCAACTTTTAGCAACAAATCGACCTGCCTCTAGCAACTTCCCCGGACAATTAGTTGGCAGCACTGGCGGTAAGAGGCTGACTGGAGAGAAAAGGGCAACATTGATTGGAGATGGGAGAGAGATGATTGAGGACGAGGGAGCAGTTGAATGTGTTGTCGCACCGAAACACCTTGGATGGAGGTGACAGTGTAGGTGGAAAAAGAGAGAACGATAAAAAGAAATGGTCAGACGACTGGAGCGGTGTAGTGTTGAGATTAGTTGACAGACAAACATTTAGTATAGATTAAATTGAGTGCTTTGCCTGCTTTGTGAGTAGGAGTTGATAAGGATGAGTGCGAGGTCAAAAGAGGAAAGGAGCGCAAAAAAAGAATTGCAAATAAATTAGTCAAAGGCAGATGTTGAAAGGTTGAACTCGTCCAATAATATGAGTGGCGAGCAATCATCTAGAAATTAATTAATAAGCTTATCAAGCTCGCTGAGAAAGTCACCAAGAGCGCCTGAATGACGACCAAGTTAGGCTTGAATAGAAATGCCACACTAACAGCATGGATTTCAAAATAGGAAATGGGTAGGAGGGAAGAAAGATAATCTCAAATTAGAAGAAACATAAATTGGAAACAAATAATTAATTAAAAACATCACTGAGTACGAAACATTACCCTGAAATGCATAGGCGGTAGTCAAAAACGTTGGAGTTTAATTTCAGCCGTTTTTTGGTCATGACCAAGGCAAGCACCATCCCTTGTAGTGGCGCGACAATTCCCCTACATTGTTTCCCCAAAATACCTTGTGGGGACCATGTGTAGACCTTGATAGTCCTACACATAGACTTGGACCCTACACTTCGTTTCTATCTTTATGCGGACCTGAAACCTTACCATAACTCAGAAATCCAACTTCTATATCTCCTAGCCCTGAATATAACCGTTACTTTAACTTTTTACTACGAGTCTTTGACAGCTAGGGTTCCCTGCATACTGTCCACATGCAAAATGGGTTTTGCTGTGTGTATTTCACGCGATTTGAAAATATTTAGTCTATGCGTGGTAAACATGCATATTTATGCCCTCTAAACATCGTAATTTGAGCGACTATGTTACGTAAACAAATACGTTTAGACAGAAATAGCATTTTGATGCAATTGGACAATGTCAACAATTTCTTTTTTGTAAGCTTATCATCATGGAAATCATGGATTGTTGCGTTTATATTTTTGTTCATAATATCCCTGATTTAGATACGGTTAAAGTATTTAAAAACTATTTTTAAAAACATTGTATTTTGATTTAACCTAATTATAGCGAAACTCGTGTTTGGTTATAGTTTCACTAGATGGCGCGCTCAGCCATCCAGTTGTGTCCGTCGCCACTGTGAAGTTGATTGTCACGGTGTGTACAAGCTGATTCGTTTAGTCTATGTGTAAAGCTGTAGGCTATTTGATCCCAAACATTTTAAAACATTTCTTCTGTGGGCGACTCAGGCACTAAATATGCCTATACGTTTATAAATGATTGACAAGCCGGTCATATAATGATGTGATTGTGGTGTAGATATCAGTTGAAAATATAGGCAGTGTAAGCAATGCTGAATCTAATTATTTCTTTGCAACCTAATTAGGCATTAAAAAAGGTTAACGCCAGCGCCTGAAACCGTTTTTGTTTAATAATCCCATTACTGACGGCTCATCATGTATAAAATGGTGCAGAAGGACACTAAGTTTGCACTTGTTTGAGTAAATCTCTGAGAAATAGTCGAGACAAAACACAGCACATTTGACAAGAGCTGAGATGGGAAAACAGCACATCGTCACAGTAAGTAGGCTAGGCTACAGCATGTGTATTTCCATTTTACAATGGTATTTGTGTAGCCCTTTTTCGTATTGATGTTATTTGAAAAATCTGAATCTTCACGTACTCTTGTCGGTTAGGCTATATAGCAGAGTAAGAGCGTGTTTTGTTGCTGGAATAGCTGCATTACTTATGAGTTTCGCATCGAACTATGAAATTGATGTAATCGCTTTCCTTTCTGGAGTACACGACTCTATTGCCGACTGATTTTTTTAAAATATTATTCTCAGAGGAATCGCAATATATGGCAACAAAAATGTGAGCAGTGCGGCGCATAATATTTATCATGCGTCAGCTCCTCAAGGACCTCAAACCACGTCATTAAGATAGTTAGTTTACTTGGTGTAAAATCCAACGTTGCCGTTTCCGATTTTTTGAGTATTGACACAAAACTTCTACAGGCCCAAGAATTATGTGCGAATGAACGGATTCATCCCAGCGTTAAATGTACGGATTGTTTAGAAATGTATCACGTAGCGTTATGCATTATGTTAATTGAATGTGATATCAGGATTTTGTGATACATTTCATGTCACTGTCATACGAATGTGCATAATAAATTGGTCATACCTAAACGCGAGCGTCGTATTAAAAAAAAACTAAAACTATTTGGAAGAAAAATAATAGGGCTACATATTTATGTGGAACCGAGGGAAAAATGGTTACCATCTAAATAACCACTATGCAAAATAATTGATTCATGACGGCAATTTTCCGCAGTTGAATCTGACAAAAAAAAACATTTTAGAACAAAGCAATTGCCAATGAAACCTTTCAAACGGCACTTTCCCTTTTTCCACCTTTAACCTTTTCCTCCTTTAAAACTGATCCATCAAAGAGAGCCATAGCTTTTCTGTAGAAAGCTTCGTCAAGAAATAAAATACGCGAATGACATGGTAGGCCTATAGTTAAAAAATCAAAGAAAACGCAAATGATTCAAAGACTGTCTTTTAAAGGAATGCGATTGTAATCGTAAAAGAGGGCATTATTTCCACAGCTGTATCGAACCAAAACAAACAGGCTGTGGAATGATCTGAAGCCAACGAATATTGGGACGAAAAAAGGTTTGGTTTGGTGGAAGAGGAAAAGAGGGACACGGTAATCCAGTCTCTTAAGAACTCTTTAAGACTCAAACAGGTCCTAACACTATAAACCGGTTATAAACCGTATTTGGAAAACATTTCTCTCTTTGATAATTGGGGATCAAACAGCCAATTCAGCTATAGCCTATTTGGACTAGTCAACTTTTAAAATTGCACTATAGTTAACAGGGTCGTGAAATAGAAAATAAAAACCTAAAAGGCCTTATGCAATAAATACGTTACTGACTAGTGGTTTGATTGCCTTTCAAGCTATTTTATGGATATTGTATTATCTTGTTAGTTTACATTTTTTTAACTAAATTTTTTTATGGTCCAGCAAAGACTTAAAGCATGCAACAATAACATAGAAACATGCGGACTAGTGAACAACTGGGGTATGCCAGTTCAGTGTTATATCGTAATTTCTTGTTTCTAGCCCATGACTTGATAGTCAAATAATTTGTGTTCGAATAAATGCCATCATTTTAGGAATTTTATTTTAATTTTGGGAAGGTGTGTGTTTTTTGGTTTTTAATCAGAATTGGCTTCATGAAATTGAACGGATCGTGACTGTCATCACGTTGCCTATCATCTGAGCTTTTTGTAAAATGTTTCTTATTATGTCACTTTAGCTTCATTTGGTTTGTTATGATTAGGCAACTTAATGCTTATTTCATTAATTCGTCGGTCAGTGGTAAAGACCGGCTCATTTTGTGTTTGTTTGGTGATGATTGCAGTAGGTTCATCCTCAATTATTGTCTATACATTCTTGTAGGCCTATAATATATAACCTAAAATCAATTTCTAGCCGTGAACAAATGGCACCTTTAAAATATGTCCGCTTGGTTACATTGCCTGAACTTACGTTTTGTTGAAAAATGATCAATTTGTTTCGAACGGATCTCCAAATTAGGTATGCCTAAAAACGTGGCCCTATCAGTATAACTGATTTTGGTGCTCTCAGATATCATAGCATAATAACATCGAATTAATAAATTAATAATTGATATGATTTAAACAACTGCCTATTGGTCGGCAAACTATTTTCTCCCTTAAGGGGAATGGGTTCAACTGGCCCATGGAGAACATAATGTCAAGATCAAAGCACTGTCGTTATTGCTTTATCATACACAATAAAAAAAAATATTAATCAAGCTTCACGCGATGGAGCACATCATTGGGACGTAATAGATGGCTTAAAAATGTGACGTTATTATTTTCCTTCATTTCAGGAAACAAATTGAACATTTATTGCATATATATTAAAAATTATACGGTCGTCGCGCGAGGCTGATGTCTCTTTTATTGAGGCGCACGGAAAGGTGAGGTCTCAGCGGATGAATTTCTCTGTCTTGTTACTCCCTCCAAAGAATGTTCGGAAAATGCTTTGGAACGCTAAATTGATTTTGAAAATCACAAGTTGTTATTTTGAGGAGAGTAATTTTAGGGCACCCTCCCGACCCTAGCTAATTTCCTGTTATTTGGACGCATTTCACTGGATCTTTTGGTTCAATAGATGTATATGTTATTCGACACACTAAGGTGACAACCAAACGTGTACCAAGTTCGGATAACTGTGCTACCCTTTCTAATTTGTAGCAAACATCTACTTGATACACTGGGTTTGGTTTCACAAATATAACCATTAGGCTAACACAATGCCTTTATTGTACACTTGATCCCAAAATAGAGCTGCAGGATCCAGACTCAACATGCGAAGAAGTCTCTGCTTTGTCTAGCTTTGGCGGGATGCATTGACCGTGTCACGCAGATGATTAGTTTGCACTATTAAATTGTCAAAAAGGAAGGATTTCCCTAATAATGACTCTTCCTAAAAGAATTATGGAATTCATGTTTGCTGGGGATTGCTGGGGGACGGGTAAGTGCGGCCAATCGCAGGGAAACGGGCGAAGGTCAGACGAAGTTCTCTGCAGTAACCGTCACTGTTCGCAGTGTCGTCTGGGGACTCCGTGGAGGCGCCACTTGTTAATGCTCGCGACTGCATTGGGACCTGGTTATGGCTGCAATGTGGTAAATGTCATCATTTTTATAATCCACTGCAACACGTTTACAGATGGTCATTGACTGTAAACGGGTATGCTATGCGCTACGACGCGTTGGTCGACTGGTCCACTAAACTTGAGAGGTAGGCCCTAACTGAGTAGATTAATTGTGTTCCTGTCAGCTATAACCTTTCTCCGAATACATGTGGCAGCTATATCTCGTATTTGAACTCGTGTTTTGTTTTATTGCGTCGCGTGATCTGGATTATTTACTGAATCAATCACATTCATTTTATAAAGCCATTTTTTACATGCTTTTTGTTCCGAAATTCTGCAAAGCCTTAACATATATTAAAGTATATAGTTCATGTGACCAGATCGAGCAATATACAGGATCTTCCAAATGTATCAACATTTCAGTGCACCTGCGTTATTCCCCATAAAGGACTTGACAAATAATTGTTCCTTATAACTTACACGACATGAAATTGTATGTTTATCTATCTAGTTTAACACGCTCAATTGATTGCAGAACGTCTTTAATCAGCCTTCGCAACTACGGAGATGTCCAACATTTACGCTTAAAAAACGCCCACTCCTTGCAATGGCCGTGTTTAATGGGCCTCAAGGCGAAAAGATAAGCTGTCCTCCGTGACACGACCGCCCTGGCCTACAGGGAACCCCCTTTCTATTTCACTCAACTTCTATTCTAGTGCCAACGTTTTGTGTTAAACGTTAACAACTTGGACTAATCCATTTTATCACCAACAACAAATCTATGTTGACTCGAACACTCTCCTCCTTTGTGGCCATTGTGCTCCTGCCCTCACTTGAAGATTTATGTATTTTTGATATTAAATTCCTTCTGTCATCAAGACTGCTCTCTTGTTGACTTTTCTTGACCCTCCGACCCGTTCCCTAAACTTTCCCATATTTAACTCGGAATCCCCCCCCCCCCCCCCCCCCCCCCCCCCCCCCCCCCCCCCCCCC
>JACXGK010008958.1:0-21035 GCA_016801125.1 Novumbra hubbsi | reverse complement strand
GACTCCTTTAGAACCAAAACCCTGTTCCCTATGTAGTGGACTCCTTTAGAACAAAACCCTGTTCCCTATGTAGTGGACTCCTTTAGAACAAAACCCTGTTCCCTATGTAGTGGACTCCTTTAGAACCAAAACCCTGTTCCCTATGTAGTGGACTCCTTTAGAACAAAACCCTGTTCCCTATGTAGTGGACTCCTTTTGAACAAAGCCCTGTTCCCTATAACATAGACCATTTTGGAACAAAGCTCTGTTCCCTACATAGTGGACTTTAAAACAGACAACACGTTTTACAGTCATATTAAAACACCACACAGAGGCAACACAGTGCGTGACTACAATTCTCTGTAGTAAAACCTGTTTAATTGACAAAATAACTCAACAGAATGTGTCCCAAATGTCACCTTATTCCCTACCCAGTACAGCACCTCAGACCGAGTCCAATACCAGACCTTAGACCAGGCCCTCTATGGGGAACATGTTGCCATTGAGAACACATTGAACATAGCTCCCTACAGCAGGCTATGATGAAGAGACAGCCAGCCTATACTAGGGTAACAATGCAAGAGATAGGATACATTTCATTTACAAATGGCCATTATTAACAATAACAGCACTTCAACAATCCAAAACTTTATTTATAAAGGGAGGAGGTAACCACAACGACAACCGTGAGAACACTTAGAATCTATAGAATGTGATGTCATCATGGAACTAAACACTGCACTCCCATGTGCGTATTTAATCCCCATGTATTGGCTTCTACACTTTCAGGAGGGACATAGTGCTATCAGAACAGACAGAAAACAACCTCTAGGAAAGTGAAATGCTTAACAAGGAAACAAGTCTTCATTAAAGTGTGAATATTCACAGTCTACAATATTTTCAAAATAATAATAATAATAATATAAAAGTTTAGAATATCACAGTTTGTTTTCCTCTCTTCCACTTTGGAATTATTGCACTGATGTTCCAGATATGATGTCTGTCTTGGCGGTAGAGACCCATTAAACCAGATCAGTGTCAGGGCTTAGTCCTAGACTGGTGATAGAGGCTATTAAACAGGACCAGTATCAGGGCTTAGTCCTAGACTGGTGATAGAGGCCTATTAAACAGGACCAGTTTCAGGGCTTAGTCCTAGACTGTGAAAGAGGCCTATTAAACAGGACTAGTGTCAGGACTTTGTCCTAGATGCTTATTAACCAGGACCAGTGTCAGGACTTAGTCCTAGACGCTTATTAAACAGGACCAGTGTCAGGTCTTTAGTCCTAGACTGTGATAGAAGCATATTAAACAGGACCAGTGTCAGGACTTAGTCCTAGACTGTGATAGAGGCCTATTAATCAGGACCAGTGTCAGGACTTAGTCCTAGACGCTTATTAAACAGGACCAGTGTCAGGTCGTAGTCCTAGACTGTGATAAAAGCCTATTAAACAGGACCAGTGTATGGAATCAGTCCAACACTGGTGATAGAGGCCTGTTAAACAGAATCAGTTCAGATCAGAGCCAGGACTTAAGACTGGTGATAAAGCCTTATTAAATAAGTTTGGGAGTCTACTACTTAATTAAACAACCCCTGGAACTTTTAATATGGTATTTTGGATGCAGCCATAATGGAACCATCTGTTCACTTCCTGGTCATAATGTGGCAGAACCAATGGGTTATGTTATATTGTCATGACAACACAAGGTGGAGGGATCACTGTGTGGCTACTATAGTTCAGGCCCTGCTTGTAAAGACCTCTCATAGGAGTGCTGCTCTTGGACCAATTTAGTCTTCCAATGGCCTAGAGCGGACCTGGCCACACACACACATATATATATATGATTCCAAATCAACAGAGCACTAAGCATTCCCAAAAGAACCCATAGTGGTACCTTGAGTTCTCCCTATCAAAGCATGTACAACATTCTACAAGTTTAACTTAAAAACAAATTCAGCAAGAGTGGACACACCAACAGTCTGTGAGCCATTCCAGAGTATTGAGAAATCCTGTAAGTCTTGTGATTCCTGTGTTTAGGCAGAGTGGGGAGATCTGTCCCCTGGGATGTGTCACGAAAGTGGTCTTCCTCCGTCGGTCTCCAGTCTGTCCGAAGCCAGTCTTTTACAACACTCCAGTCACTTGTACAGAGTCATTAAGAGCACCATACATCCCTGCGACCTTTCAGTATGCCAGGATCCACCTGGCTGCCTGCCCAGTACGTCTGCCAACCCTCTGCAGCAACGTCAGACAAAACCTACTGGCCGCCTAAAAAGAAAAACATGAACGATGTAAATGGTGTGACTAGGAGCACGAGAGGTCCTCTGAACTGGAACAGCCCCCTGACCCCGTTTAGAACCTGCCGGTTAGACCACACTCTCGCGGTTGGTGGACACCAGGACGGCACGACGGCAGATGGGACAAGTGGAGTTCTCCGACAGCCAGCGGTCGATGCAGTGGACATGGTATTCATGGGAACACGGGAGCTTCCTCAACTTGTTGCCCTCAGCGTACTCTGTGATACACACGCTGCACGTCTTCAGCGCGTCACTCTCCCCGAAGTTCCTGGTGGAGAGGTTGTCGATCTGCTCCTTGGTGAGTCCCCTTGGCTGCTCTTCATCCTCATCGTTGAGGAGGAAGAAGTGTGCAAGGCGCAGGAAGGGCAGTGAACCCGGCTCCTCCAGGTTGATGGGGGCACGAGGCCGGGCGCGGCCCTCCCGGGGGTTACCCCCGAGCCCCAAACCAACCCCTGGTCCCACACCCAGCCCCTCCTCCCCCCCCTCTGTCCTTGCTTCCCCAGCAACGCCTCCCACACTAGGACCACCCAAACTTACGGCAGGCTCCGCCCCCCCCTCTGGGGCACTGAGGGCCTCGGCCAGGTCGGCGGTGCCGGCAGTGTTCCCGTTACCAGCCCCGCGGTTGGAATCCGAGGAGTCAGAGTCTGAGTCCATGAAGTAGCTGAGCTCCCCAAAGCCCGTCATGATCTGGCGTATCATGGTCTGCAGCGCCATGGAGGTGGCCTCGCCCAGCCCGGCATCGCTGATCCTCCGGATGGGGATCCGGATGGTGCTGACGTAGGTCCTCACGCCGGCACGCTCCGACCGGGAGAAGGTCCTGCGGAATCCGCCTCGCTCACTCTCATATAGGAAGGTGTTGTTTGAGTTCTGGGAGCGCGAGCGGGTCCTGTTAGCAATGCTGTCCCTCTGGCGGTACTCACCTGGACGCACGCGACGAACCTGCAAGTCCAACATGATGGTGGGAGGGCGCCGCCCCGCTCCTCCCTCCCCACCCTGGGCCTCTCCTTCCAGGGGCGGAGCCGTAGGGGGCTCCGGTCCAGCTACAGTCTCTAACCCAGGGGCCCCTGTTCCTGCCGCCAGGGCCTCGTGCTCAGCAGTGCTCTGCCTGGACAGAATATGCTGTCGAGTCCTGGAGCTGCCCTCTGTGTGTGCCTGGGGGGCCAGGGGGCCGGAGCTGTAGACGGGTGTGGGTAGCTGGAGTGGGAGCCCGTCCAGTCGGTCTAGGGTGAGGGGTGAGCGGCTCCGAGCAGTACGAGCCCTGGTCCGGCGCTGCTCTGGGCTGCGGCTGCGGGCTCGTCTCTGGCCGCGTCGTGGGGGCTCCTCAGTGGGGGTGGGGGGGTTGGAGGCTGCAGGGATTGGATTGGGACCCTGGATCACTGGACTGCAGGGTCGGGAGTTAGAGGGGCTGGTGGCAAGATGAGAAGTTGGGAGGACTTCCACTACCACCTCTGGAATCACCTCTATTTCAGCTTCAGGTTCCATGGCTGCTTCAGCTTCGGGCTCCACAGCCACTTCAGGCTCCATGGCTGCTTCAGCCCTAGGACCCACGGCCGCGTCAGCCTCCATCGCTGCTTCAGGCTCTAACGCTGCTTCAGTTTCAGGCTCTATCACCGCTTCAGCCACAGGCTCTATCATCGCTTCAGCCACAGGCTCTATCACCGCTTCAGCCACAGGCTCTATCATCGCTTCAGCCACAGGCTCTATCACCGCTTCAGCCACAGGCTCTAATGCAGCTTCAGGTTCCAACACAGCTTCAGTATCTACCGCCGCTTCAGCCTCTGGCCCCATCTCCGCTTCAGCCTCAGGCCCCATCTCTGCTTCAGCCTCAGGCCCCATCTCTGCTTCAGCCTCAGGCCCCATCTCTGCTTCAGCCTCAGGCCCCATCTCTGCTTCAGCCTCAGGCCCCATCT
Organism: Novumbra hubbsi; assembly: GCA_016801125.1. Classification (NCBI taxonomy): domain Eukaryota; kingdom Metazoa; phylum Chordata; class Actinopteri; order Esociformes; family Umbridae; genus Novumbra; species Novumbra hubbsi. The sequence goes on along the minus strand of JACXGK010008958.1, from coordinate 16,853 downwards.
CTGCTTCAGCCTCAGGCCCCATCTCTGCTTCAGCCTCAGGCCCCATCTCCGCTTCAAGGTTTATCGCCATTTCAGTCCCCAACTCTTCTTCAGCCTCTATGGGCGGATCTGGCTCCACTATGACAGCCAGGTCTTCCAATACTGGCTCCTCCACCACTTCACCCGTCTCCATGGGAGTATCTACCTCAGCCCCAGTCTCTGATAGGACATCCACCCCAGGTGGTCCTGCTGGGACTTCCTCCTGAGCGTCTCCCTCTGCCTCAGCACGGGCCTGCTGCTCAGCCAGGCTGCGGTTAACGTTGATTTCCAGGCTGAACCGGAAGTCTCCACTGTTGGGGTTAGTCCTGCTAACCGCCCGCCATGACTGGTTGCCTCGGTGACCGCTACGTGTGGTGTTCCCTGTCCGCCTGACAGTATTCAGCCAATCAAGAAGCGTGTCACCATTAGACGGGTCCTCTGGACCTTCCACTGGCTCTATTGGAACATAGAGAACATGTCAACATTCAAGAACAGAACCATGTGACACTGCAATTATTTCAGTGTGTTGGGCAGATGGGCAGCATCATAATCCCTATCGTGTGATGTGTGGTTAACCCAAGAAGGAAAGCAATCTAGTCCTACCTCCTGTCGTTTCTCCAGTCTCAATGGTGGTGGCGCTGTTGCGGACCGGCTGCTGCTCCAACCCATCTTTAATCTGTTGCAGCCGACTCAACAACTCATCCGCAGTGATCTCACCTAGGGGACAAAACCACAGCATAGTATACAGATGGGACCTCATTATTTTAGTAATATAACTACCACAGCATTGGCCCATAGAGCTGTATCATGTCCCCAGGTAACACAGCAACTGGACAGAGAACCACCAGACTTACCAGGACAGGCCCTGTCCTCACACTTCTCTCCGCAGGCAAGGTGCTCTGTTAGCAGATGCTCCAAACTTACTGCCCCCCTCCCACTCCACTGGCCTGGATGGGGCATCTTCGGTTGTCCTCAGGCATTTGGGTTTTTCCGCACATCATAACAAGAAAAACTCAAACCTGAGAAAACAACCTTATATAGCCAATCTAAAAAGCTGCCCACTAAAAAAGCATGTAAATATAATGTCCAACTAAAAAAAAACTGAAAAGTAACCAAACAAAACAACATTGAAAACCAAGTGATCATAAGACTGTCCTGTGGCCACCATGAGATCAACAGCCCACCCTAAAGGTGTAATAAGGGTGTCCATCAACAGCCCACCCTAAAGGTGTAATAAGGGTGTCCATCAACAGCCCACCCTAAAGGTGTAATAAGGGTGTCCATCAATCAACTACCTGGGGTGCCCAGCAGGTTGTTGTCCCTCATCAGACGGTAGTCAGGCTCACTCAGGTTGTTGACAAACTGGTAAAAGGCTTCCTCCCGGTCTAGGCGGTCCCGCTGCCTCCTTCGCTGGGCCTCAGGTTGGTCACTGCTGCCTGGCTCGGAACTGTCTGAGCCCTCCATCAGGTGTCAAAAGGATAGAGGTTGGAGAGTACCACTGTCTGTCGCCAAGTCACCACGATCCAACTCCTGGAATTAATCCAATATTTATATGTAATCAATCACAAATTTTTGTTCTTTACACACCAGTTGTCTAAGTGACATGTAGCGAACCCATAGAAATCCATAGAAATCACAGTCGGAGAAGAGTAGACAGAAAAAACAAGCTCTTCAAGAGGTTGGTCACTGTCATCCTTGTCTAGCTGAAGCAGGTGGACAAAAGGCAAAGAATGGAAATGCACAGCTGCATATGTAACAACAGACCGACTCAGTCACACTGAAGGGTTGCAACGCCAACACATTGGGTGGAGGTTGTAAATGAAATTGGCAGGAGACTACCATTAGATTCCTGACATACTCCACATCAAACATTTAATTCCAACAATTTCCAAAATACAATAAATGTCTATGCTATTCACCCAAGAAAAGACAGGATCAAACTACAGCAGAACAGGTTAACTAGCCAGTTAGCAAACTAGCTAGCCATCAGTAAACTCACATAAATGAAGACGTTACATATGTTAAGTAAAGGGATTGCTGACTTACTTTTGCCATCCGTTATACCAATACAATACGTCGCCTTATTGGAAAGCTGTAACTATCTAAACGGTCCCTTGATTTGATTAAGAACTTGAAGATAGCCAGTAAGACCAAAGTCGAGAAAAACAAAATGGCATCATCTGGAAAGCTAGGTATTAGCATACCAGCTACCTTACGTTAGCCAAGTACAAATGCCAACTAAAACATTTACACAATCGTTAGCTTGCTAACGTTACATACATAACACCTTTACCGTAAATTATACGAACTAACCGAATGGCTAGAAATTAGCAATATTACTAGAACATGTCAAGTTGTCACCCTGGCCAACATTTGCGCTTGACAAGATTACATGTAGCAATCTACCCAGCACAGTATAAACCTTTGGCTTGTTAGCAGACCAGTAAACGTTGGCTAGCAGGCTAACGACAAACTTTTCAATTGCGTTGTGGAATTAGCAAGTTAGCTAGTAACTCTATGATACCTTTGTGTATGCTAAACAAATACTGTCGTATTATGCCTACGTATTAGTGTATCAGGAGGGGGTATCTTGGTGTTGTTTATAGCTAGTTAACTAGTATACGAATAAATACATCGGAAAATATAGCACGCTAACTAGCTAGTTACGTGGCTAATCGTAACATAGCTGACTGATTTATGACATCAGCAACAAGGAAGACTGACATTTTGACCAACATAAAACTAAGTCGGCATCGTCCAATTAATGTTGGCTAGCAGTTTAATTAACATTATCGCATGTACATTATGTTCGATAACGAATTACAAGCAATACCAAATATATAGCTAGTCAACTAAAAAAACTGAAGCTACCCTAAAGACAACAGCTATCTAACGTTGGCTGCTTGCAGGCGCTAACATTACCGTAGCAAGTTAGCTAGCTTCCTAAATAACGTTAGTTGACCGCTACTTAGCCAGCTAACAGGTTAGCACAAAATACCAGCCCACTTACATATTGAAACACAAATGAATAACATTTTCATGTGTTATGCTTTCACATAGTACCTGTCTCGTATTTGTATCGTTATTGGTTATCTAGGACTCTTGTAGTTTTATTTTCTCAAATTTGCTTGCCTAGTCAGGAACGGTCTCAGGATTCCATTTTCTCCATCATTGTACACGGATCTTCCGGAAACTGGGGGAGCATGAGACGTATGGAGGAGGTTTGTTTTTAGTCGGTCTCCAAAGAAAGTACTTTGACTGCAGCGCTTCTGTGTGGTGAGTTGTGAAATTGTCAGAAACATATATAGCAGATAGAGCCTCCACCCTTCCCCACCGTTGATTTTAGTGAACAGATGTAATTTTTAATTATTTGTATATTCCTTCAAGCACTAACTTTGCTGATAGTGTGGTTGATCCACATATATATTTAGTAGTCCAGGCCTATTCAACCCTATTACGTAGTACAGTCCAGTGAATTGCATGCATTTTCAACCATATTATGTAGTACAGTCATGTGAATTGCAGGCCTATTAAACCCTAATATGTAGTAAAATCTGGTGTATTCTAGGCCTATTAACCTAGTCAGATTAATTATTGACTAGTTAAATCCACTTTTTCCAATTTTGTATTCCAGTCAGGTACATTCTGGGCTTATTAAACCCTATTATATAGTGTAATATGGTATAGTCCATTCAGATCACTAGGGAATAGTGAGGTGCTTGGAACACACACCTCTCTTCAGAATATATAGGGTTGCTTGAGGATCATCATGCTCAGATAAGTCACAGTAAGATAAGACTCCTTCAGAATAACTTAATCACAGTAATTACAGACAGTACAGTGTTCTCAGGCCAAGTGGCCACTCAATGCCCTCTTATAAATGTACTAGTAGAGACATTTATATCAGGCACGATGTAAAAGCAACCGATGCGCTGAGGACATTACCGTTAAGTAGATGTTCAGCTGCGGTGTGATGTAATTTGGTGTTAAACCTTTCATATCTGGTATGTTTATGCATTTAAAACAGCATAAAGCATTTACTCTCTTTTAGAGATTGAAGATCAAACAATCCATTAAATATACATTAATACTTTAATAACACATAAAAAGCTAAATCCATTATCAAACTCCAATCTAAGGTATAAAAACAATAAGCTACATGAAGATATTGTTTATGTTATGTTACAGTCGCTGTGAGACATTACTGTTAATGGTATATTGTGCTTGACAGAAGAGGTATTGTTAGTGGTACTTTATGGTTTGACAAGAGATGTACTGTTAATGGTACTTTATGCCTTGACCAGAGAGGTACTGTTAATGGTCCTGAAACATTTGTTCTAGGTTGCAGCCAGTCAGTCTGCCAGCAAGCAACACTCATACCAGGACTGCAGTAAGACACCCACAGGCACAAACATATAAAAAGACAGACAGACACACACACACAGAGACAGACACATGGTGGGTCAGCAAACATATAAAAAGACAGACTGACACACACAGACACACACAGAGACAGACACATGGTGGGTCAGCAGCGAAGCAGGGTCAGTCAGAACCAACCACGGATAAGTGATCTCATCCAGTGCTGCCTGAGCCTGCATGCAAAATAAAAAACATTAAAATCAAATGAAACCATGAGTGGGTATGTGAAAGGGTGCTTATTCAGCAGGCTTCAACATAGACTGGTCTGGAAGGAGACTGATGAGGAAATACTGGACTTCTTGTTTTTTTAATTAAATCAAGATTTTAGAACAAATAAAGGGTCTTTAAAATTGCATGGGGGAAAAATGCAAGCCAAATCTCTTCAGAAAGCAGCATTCAAAATCTTCTTTTAATTTGTATATTTACTCCATAAACATTATTACAAAACTCATCAATATACCAATAATACATTGTCACCATACAGGCTTGTTCACAAATATTTAAAACCTTTGCAACAGTTACAACATAAAAACAAAATAATACTCAAATAATTTACATGAAATCCTATAAAACAGCAAATTCTTCACAAATTTTGAATATTTTTCCCAGATTTTCATTTTTTCTCTGATTATTTGTGTTTTGCACAATAACACAATACTCTCACAACAAGATCAAGATCTCATTACAAAACTCCCATCAAAATGTAGAATATTTTCCTGTCATTTCCTTCATCGTTGGGTTTTTACACCCAGAAGTCTGTCATCGTACTTCCTTTCCACTGCTCTCCCAGCACAGGTTAGGGTTACTCAAACACACAGACACATCACAGCACTTTCTAAGAAAAATATACACTTACAAAATATGTTACAAATTGGCACACAAAAAATATACAAGATTTTGGCGTGTCAAGAGTCCATTAAGATTCCTTCTGGTAACAACTCTAGACTATTATCATCATATCATTATATAAAGCTCCATATTCTGTCAACACAAAGACAACAAAGTAAAATACCAATCAAATGTCTTTAAAGAAAGAATACATCAAACAGAACATAATAATAACAATATAATATACATTCATAAAGAGGATCAGGTTCAGCTAGTCTAGTTTGCATTTCTTTTTTGTCATCTCTGGAAGTAAACAAATCAAAAACCAAAACGATAATCTTTCATAGCACCTTGAGGATGAGGATGCTCAACAGTGGTACGTTTAAACACCAAAGAAATAGCAGAAGTTACATTCAGTTAGACAGAGGCGGAATGAGAGGCCAACCGGCCTCACGGCTCAATGTGCAGTTACATCCCATGATTACCTGGCGTGATGGAGAGAATAAATGAAAAAAAGACAGATAGAGATAGAAAGTGAGAGACAGAGCTAGAAAGTGATAGACAGACAGAGATAGAAAGTGAGAGAAAGCCAGAGATAGAGAGTGAAGGATAGAGACATAAAGTAAGAGACAGAGATATAAAGTAAGAAAAATACAGAGATAGAAAAGGAGAGACGGACAGAGATAGATGCTTCATGAAGTTTCCTGCAGCATATGAAAACTGTACTGATTTATCAATCAGATAGATCCTGTGAGCAAGCGTTATGGCAGATACCATCAACTCATTAGTAACATAGTCTTAAAACAGCTCCTTTGATCAAACACATTCAATGATGTGTGTTAATTGAATTCCACCTTGTTTATCCAGTCCTTAAGTTGACCGACATAAAGGTTTGTGGTTCATAAGGAAATAGGAAATCACAAACCAAATGAAGGGAGCGCTAAATGCGTACTCCTCCAGTACACTTCCATCACGCTGTTCTGCGGTGGACAGAAACACCACATCCTAGACTGTAGCCTCTATCTTGTTATTGTAGCTCATATTAAACTGGATAAATTATGACATTATGTACATGGCCATTTGTTTAGTCACGTTTTGCTGCAGTTGTCGCCACCTGAGTTGGAATTTTATCGTTTAACTTAAATTCTGGTTATATCTTCAACCATTTTCACTGAGGAACATTTAGAATTTGGTAAATTTTCTGGATGAAATTGACATAGAATTGACCGTGTTCTTTCCATCGGTCTCTACATCTTTTTTACTGACATGTCATGTACAGTGTGGGTCTGTGAGGAGCAGCTTGTGCACATTGATGTGGTACATTTATACTGAAATCCATCCACAGACAAGATGATGATGAAAAGTGGGACATTCTGCTTTCCAGAGATTTTAACCAATTAGATATAAATACGAGCAGGGGTTCATTTTTGAATGTTCTTTACCAACAAGGTGTAATGGCGTCAGATGGCTCAGTAGAGAAGGTGATTAGTATGAAAGGTCCAGAGGAACAGAGCCTTGGGTGCCAAATGGTACACCCGGGTCCCTATCTCATGTACACTTTGTTCCCAGAGGCTTTGGTCAGAAGGAGTGTACTAATTAGGGAATATGGTGCGTGTCGTTTGTGACACACACACATTGGGTGAAAGAGAGAGAAAGACAGAGAGAGAGAGAGATGTGATGCACATAGCTGTCTCTGCTAATGTTCATAACGGTGTTGTTCACTTAAAAAACATCCATTCTGATAATGTGATCCCAATGAAAGGAGTGATGCCCTGCTAAGAGCCAAGTAAAGGACTATGTTAGAAATAAACCACATGCAACCAAAGTAAACCTCTTGTCCAAAACAGAAATTTTTTGGCATGAAAAAAAGACACATAGCAAATAATTATGAAATAAAAAATTGCTCAAATTGAGTTACAGGCATAAAAAACTGGTTATTGAGAATTGAATCGGGTTGTAGTTCATTTTGATAGAGAATGGAATCGGTGTAAAGTTAGTTTTGACAGGGAATGGAACCAGGGTCTAGTTAGTTTTGACAGAAAATGGAACCAGGGTTTAATCAGTTTTGACAGAGAATGGAACCGGGGTCTAGTTCGTTATGATAGAGAATGGAACCGGGGTCTAGTTCGTTATGATAGAGAATGGAACCGGGGTCTAGTTCGTTTTGACAGATAATTTCACAATGGTCTAGTAGGTTTTGACAGAGAATGGAACCAGGGTCTAGGTAGTTTTGACATTGACTGGAACCGGAGTTTAATTAGTATTGACAGAGATTGGAACCAGGGTCTAGTTAGTTTTGACAGAGAATGTTGAACAAAGATATATTAATAGTAAAATAACTAGTAGCTGAAAATGCTACTCCCAAATATGACCCATTTTAACTTCTAACACCAACCACCATCTATAAATGCTTCCGTTCATCACTCATGTCGAACAGAAACAGAATGCATATTGCTGTTACAGTAAACCAATTTCTTTCCACCGTGCCACAATTTGCATCCTGCACATTCATGTTTCTATATTAATGGATGGATGTAGCTCTCTAAACACCTGTCTCTCTATCAGTCTTCACCCTGCCTCTTCTCCCTACCCCTTTTTGCCTCTCTGCCTCTCCCTCTACGCTCTGCTTCTCTGTTTCTGTCTCAGTTTCCATGCCTATTTTTCTCTCTACCTCCATCTCTCTCTTCCACTCTCTCCATCTCACTTTGCCTCCACCTCCATCTCTCTCTGCCTCTCTCTCCATCTCACTTTGCCTCTACCTCCAGCTCTCTCTTCCACTCTCTCCATCTCACTTTGCCTCTACCTCCACCACTCTCTGCCTCTCTCCATCTCACTTTGCCTCTACCTCCACCACGCTCTGCCTCTCTCCATCTCACTTTGTCTCGGCCTCTACCTCCACCTCTCTTTCTCTCTCTCCATCTCTGCCTCTCAGAGCCAGGCTGTGTTTGTAAATGTGGGTACAGAAGGATAAGAACTTAGATTGTTTGTCATTTGGTTTTAGTGTTAAGTGGCTGTGGACCAGTGTCTGCTCCTCCAGGAGCCACCCCTCAGAGGTAAAGCATAGGAAAGGAGCAGAGATGAGATGAGGAGATAATTGAGACAGCCAACACGAGCAGCTGATATTACAATGAATAAAAAGATAAAGGTCAGTATTCACAAATATATTAGAGTTCATCTTTCCACAGCATCAATAACTTTTGGCACATTGATTTAGAAGATTATAACAATGATCCTTGTTCTGCAAGTAGTGCATCATGAAGCTGTACAACAACAGAGACAAAAATACTCTGGTAGTGAAGCACTGTGAATATGCAAGGCATAGAAATGTCTCTTCTTTAGGACGACCAGTTCCTCTTCACAATAGAACAATAGAGAACCAGAGAATAACGTGTAAGTTCATTCCAACAATAAGAAGAAAATTTAAGACAAAATGTTATGGAATTGATATGTCATCATCGTCATTAATACAAAATGGTCCCATCTTGTGTTAAGATGTCTTGAATTAATACAGAGGGTGAGGCTCAAAAAAGAAAGGGGTGTTATGGGGGCTGTAGGTTTCCCTCTTGAACTGAGCCAGGCAGTGTATGAAGGACAGCGACAACCAGACAGCCATATTCTGCCTACAAAACAGATGGGGGGGGGTCTTGAACGTCACTTGAACGCCACTGAATGCATTTGTGTATCGCTACATCTTTAGAAGGAAGGAGGACTCTATAGAAGACTCAGTGTAGCAATTTCCACAGAGAAAATACAAAAACAAAGTTCCCTTAAAAAGACAAAGATAAAATTGTTTTCCATTCACAGCTTAAAGTAACTGCCCAGTGTTTTTATATTTATGCAAAATAGATGACCTGTAATCATTTACAATGTCATCCAAACATATTAATGAAGCATGTTAAAAAACAGCTCTTCTGTGTTATAATGGTGTGTGTGTGCCTGACACAGAAGGCTGTGGGCTTATACTGGTCAATAGAAGTATTCAAGTGTTGATTGGAATAACCCTTTTGAGGAATTAGAAATATTTTTTTAAACATTTGAGGTTAAGCTTAAGAACATCTTTCTCCAATTTTTAGCTTTGGCTTTAAATGCATTATTTAGGTATGAGTAAACAGAGATTTTAAAAGCTGGATTTTCACTGGACAGTTACTAAAACAACCATGAAACAATATGAAAATAAGCAGAGAAAAATGCAGCCATGGTAGTTTTAAGAAATCTTAGTCAAGCTTGGCACAGTCACTCAGTAGGTAGTTTGCAAAGAAGAAGAACAAGAAGGATTCTCATGCAGCTAATACAGTCCTCTTCAGGGGATACAGAGGGTGGGGGAGTCTGGGTAACGTAGTCATCATGCAGTTCTAGCATTGCAGCGTCGGTCAGTGGTGCTGGGGGAGGGGCTGAGCAGGTGGTGGGGGGAGTGAGAGGGGGTGAGGGGACAGCCGATAATAAAACATTACCTCAGTTTCTCAGAAGAGGCCATGACAGCCAGGTCCTTGTTTCTCTTCGCCTTCACAGTTTCCATGCGGGGGAACTTGGCGCTGGTCTTGTGGCGGTACAGCTTTTTGTGCGCAGGGCCAGGGTTAATAAAGTTGGGTTTGTCAAACATGTTGCAGCCCAGGGCCAGCTGGGGGAAGATGGGATGGGAAGGGTTGAACTTTGCCTGGTTCTTGCCCCCCTTGCCCCCAGCCTTCCTGCCCCGCCCCGCCCCACCTGCTTTCTTCCCTCCCCGCCCGTCAGGGGGGTCGGGGCCCTGGAGAATCTGCAGGGTCTTCATGTTTAGGCTGTTGGCATCAGGGGGGAGGCCGGCTTCCAGCGGGTCCCACAACGGCTCAATAGATGCCATCATGAACCTCTGGACCTCCGCCATGCCCGACACGATGTTAGACAGGATATTGGACGGTTCCCCAAACTCCCGCTGTTGATCGCCCCCCCCCAGGCTGTTGTGGGTCTCCGACCAGTCCCTGGTGCCGCTGCCAGTCCAGTCCCCAGTTCCTCCGTTGCTGTGGGGTTGAAGGTTCCCCCCCACCTGGTTCTTGGCTGCCTTCCCTTCCAGCATCGCTTTGATCTTCTTGGAGGAGCGGCTCTGTCGAGGCGTCTTTACCTTCTCCGTCTTGGCGGCCCTGGGGGCGCGGCCTTTCTTAGGACCCTGCCCCCCAGCTGCCACCTGTTTAGAACCTCCTTTCCTTTTAGAACGTGTGTTCTTCCCTGCCTCTCCCTCCTCCTGGGTCTGCTGGTCCTGCCCCCCCCCTCCGTTGTAAGAGGGGTGTGTCGGGAACGGCCCTCCCTCCCCTCCGTAACCCACGCCCCCTGGCTGCCCCGCCTGCTGCATGACGTCACAGTTCCACTTTACCTCCCTGATAGCTTCACATCCTGTCACATGATCCTGGTACTCCGGGGCCTTGCCCCCTCCCGTCAAGGCCTCGCGCCCCACCACCGCCACCTCAGGGGAAAGGTTGGGGGTCTCCGGAGGTGACATCTCAGACAGGGAGGAGTGTCTGAACTTGTCTGGGGTGAAGTTGGAGATGTCCAGGAGGTCAGAGGACTCTCTGAGAGGAGTTAGGGGGTGGTCCATGCTCTCCATCCTCTGCTGGAGCACCACTGTGGGGCTGCAGTGCTGCAGGTAGCTGTCCCTACCCTCCTCCGTCTCTCCACCTCCCTCGCGCTGCTCTCCTCCTGCCCCGCCGCAGGAGTGGTGACTCAGAGAGCTGTAGTTTGACGAGCAGGCAGACAGGGAGCCCACTGAGTCGTAACTGATGAGTCTGCCGTGGTCGGAGCAGAGCGAGCCTCGCTGGTACCGCCCCTCCTGCCCCTCCCCCACACCACCACCTGTCTCACACACTTGGAGCTGCTGTAGCTCCACCCCCAGATCCGGCTGAAGCCCCAGCCCTTCCTCCTCGGCCAGGTAGTTCTTGTCATACATCAGTCTGTTGGTATCTGACTCCAACTGGCTGTAGTCTGACCCGCACAAGCCCCCGGCCAGGGGGAGTGTCCCGGCAAACCCACAGGGAAGCAGAGGGGTTTCTGGGGTGTCTGTTGGCCCGGACCCAAAGCCCCTGTGGCTGGGGCAAACTGGGGCCTGGTGATGCCACAGGGAGTTAGGGAAGCCGGGGTGGTTTTGGGGGGACTGTTGGAGCTCTGACTCGGAGGGCGGAGAAAGTACACAGCTTTGGGGCAGCTGCAGGGGGGGAAACTGCTTGTCTTCCAGAGGCAGGCCCAGGGGATAGGACTGACCTGAGGCCGGCTGAGGATAGTAGTGGATAGCTGCCCCTCCAGAGGAGTCAGAGGCATCCAACAGGGTCTGCAGATACCCCCCTTGGATCACAGATACTCCCTCCTCCCTCTCCACCCCCCCAGAGGCTTTTTCAGAGGAGCCGGATGATGAGGAGGTGAAAGGGAATGTGTGCTGGTTGGTGTGAGCCAGTGGGGAGAAAGAAGGTCCGCCTGAGGAGCTGAGTTTGGCCCCTCCCACACCACCAGCTGGCTCCTGTTTGTTCACCAACAACACTCCCGCGGCAACCGGACAGACCTGCATTGGTCCATTCATCCCAATTCCCTCTCCTCCTCCCCTTCCCTCTCCTGTGACTCCCTCCATCATCTTGCTACTCCTTAGCCTGGCTTCGCTTTTGAACTTCCTGATCCTCCCCGTCTTTCCTCCTCCCGTCCTCCTCCCCTCTCTCTCTTCTCTCTCCTGGGTGCGGCTCCTCTTGGTAGTGTGATGCAGGGGATCTAATGTGGCTGTTTCTGCTCCCCCTGAAGAGTCCACTCCCTCTTCTGAAGTAAGAGTCTGCGTAATGGTGGCAACAGAACCAGTCTGGACCCTCTGGACACGAAACCTGTTTGCTGTCTTGTATTGCCGCTTGGGGCGAAATGGCCGGTGACGCTGTTGCTTGTCTCCAGCAGCCAGCCCCTCTCTCACCCTCCTCCTCCTCCTCCAGAAGTCTTTCAGCGGAGACAGAGAGGAGTAGCGCCTTTCTGCATCGGCATCCAGGTTCACGGCAACATCCCCAGCGGGGTCCAGCCGGCCCAGCTTCACTGCCATGCGCCGCTCTCCTTTGAATCGGTTGATGATGATGTATTTGATGACCACGGGCGCTGGCTCCTTCCGGGAGGATTTACGTCTCTTCTTTGGGCACCAGTCCACATCCTCCTCCTTCTCCCTCTGACCTGCCGGAACCTTCTCCTTCTTCTTTGTCTGTGTTTTTTCACTCTTCTCATTCGCTCCTCTCTCATTGCTGTCAATAGAATCGACATCGTACAGATAGTCGTCGCTGTAGCGGACCTTCCTCTTGGAGCGCAGGCCGTAGTTTAGAGGGCTGGGGGTGAGGAGTCTCCTGGGACCACGGGATGCGCCTCCTCCTCCCCCTGGCTCTGTATCCTGCAGCGTGTCTGAGGAAGTGCAGGAGGAGGTGTCGCTGTACTCCCCATCATCCTCAGCGGAGTTACTGAACTCCATCAGGTAGTTGACCGAGGAGGCAGAGGGGGAGGAAAGGGGGGAGGATAGTGGCGAGACCTGGGACCTCTCTAGGGGGCTTACGCCTCCCCCGTCCTCAGCCACTTTCACCTCCACTTGTCCCTCCACAAGGCTTAGTTCCTCAGCTTTACCCTCCTCTGATGTTTGTCTCCTCATCTCTCCTCCATCCTCCCTCTTGTTACAGTTTACCAGAACCGAGGGGAAGAAGTTGAACTGTGTCTCCTCCTGCAGGACATTGGTTTTCTCTCTCATGTTGTCCTGGAAGGACTCGTAGCGGATCTTCAGGGAACACACGTCACTGCTCAGGGTGGAGTCTTCATCCTCGTCATCAAACAGGTTGTCCACATCGTCCTCTGAGAACAGGTTGACCGACAGGTCCGTCTTGGAACACAGATCCAAAAGCTCCATCTTGCTCTCGCTGATAAATGACTCAAAGTAACCCCAGTCCTGCCCAGCGTTGGCCAGAAGGACCTCCTCCCCACTAACCTTGTCCAATAGCAACACCTCGTCCCCGTTCACCTTGTCCAATAACAAACCCTCATACAAGTTGCTAGGCGTTGAGTCCTCTAGGTTATCGCTGTGGCCTGTGGCCTTTTCTTCATCTCCCATCTTGTCAGCCACTGAGGCCAGGGCTTGGCTGGGCTTGCTGAGGGGGAAGCTGAGGAGCTGCTCTGACAGGAGCTGCTCCCCAAGGAGCTGACCTACAACCTCAACAACCTCACCAGCCTGACCCAGACACTGGATACTGATGCTGCTAATGTCAGAGATGGGGCAGGAAGAGGCCTCAAAGTCCTGGCGCAGCACCAGCTCCGCCTCTGTGTCAGGATCAGTTGGGTGGTCATGAATAGGGGTGGGGTCCCGGGGCTCTATGAAGCACCCAAGACAGGTAGGTGTTGCCTGTAGGATGCAGTCCTCTGTCAAGGAGGACACACCCCCTGACTCCATCATGGTGGGAGTGACAGGGGATGGGACTTGGTTAGGATTTGGGAAAGGGGGAGGGAGGGGCCAGGTCAGGGAACGGGGGAGAGGGGCAAGGTCAGGAAGGGGGGAGAGAGGTGCTAGGTCAGGGAAAGGGGGAGAGAGGGGCTAGGGGAGATATGTTATGGTCTAGGACCTCATGGGCAGGAGGGTGGAGGAGGCCTTGGCCAGGTCTGGGTTAGAGGTTTGAGCCCGGTGGTGGAGCTCGGATGTGGCAGGCGTGGGATGCAGGGAGGACAGCCGCATGGATGGCACCACCACTTCAGATCTCCTGTCCAGTGATTGGAGACAGAACAGGCCTCCCCTCTGCTGATTGGAAGATCATGGGGGGCAGAACAGGTCTCCCCTCTGCTGACTAGACGATCCTGGAGGAAAGAACAGAAATAACAGTCTTCAGGTCTCAACGGTACACTCTATAGGAGCAACAATGAATGTGACCAATAAGTGAAAAGTGGTCAGATTAAATCAGACAGGGCGGGTAAGATGCAAAACCGGTCACTTTGTTGTTGAACATGTCAGTTGATTATTTAGAGTTCCTGTAAGTGACATTGAGCACGAGCATCTGCTACCTGAATACAATGTCATTTGTGAAGTGAATCCTTACATTAAATGAGGTATACTCTTGGACACAAATGTATCATTGCAAACATTACAAAAGCGAAGCCAGGCTAATTACAAAGCAATTAGTACATTAAGTAGATGAGCTGGACAGGAACTGGACAAAATATACTAATTCCTCTTATGTATGTCTGACATGCTGTAATACAATTTGAAATATCTCACTGGTTAAAGACAAAACTGCCCAATATTAGACCAGGTAAGTTAATCCAATGTGTGACTCAAGCTAATGTTGTACATGTTTTTGACTCCGTCCCTAATTTCACAGATGGCTGGGGGGGCTTATGATCTGGTGTCATGTTAGCGCCACATGCAGTCGTGGGGCCTTTCATTTATCGTGGCCTCTAGATGGCGCTGATAGGGTCGAAATCCATCTACAAACCAAACCATATCAAGAGGTAGACCATTCTCTAATTATTATGGTGGAAGACTCAATACACACATGCACACATGCACACAGACACACATACGTAAGCACACACACAGACACAATACAAACCAATAAATAACTGAGAGAAAGAGGCAGATGAATCACTATGGCAACGGTACACCATGCTATAATTTTTAAGCCTCATTTAATGTTTCTATTTTGGTGGTTAACCTATGAAAACCTCATAAACCCTCACATATAAACCCACACACATAGATTCTCACACATAGACCCTCACAGATAAACCCTCACATATAAACCCTAACATATAGACCCTCAAATATAAACCCTCACATACAAACCCTCACATATAAAACCTCAAATATAGACCCACACATCTAGACCTTCACATATAAAACCTCACAAATAAACCCCCACCTATAAACCCTCACATATAGACCCTTTCACATAGAGTACATATATTTAAAGTAATGTGAATACAAGTTAAAAGTAATTTTTGTCTTTAGTATTTTGAATACCAATATACCAAGTATTTAAAATAAAGATGAACTAAATACTTTCGTTGATGCCTTAAAATTGTAATATTGCAGGGGTTAACTAGTCTCATATCTCTTAATGTAATTTATTTGTCAAACAAATATAAATACATACAAGAGAACATGTGCCAATTTGCATGGTCATTATATATGTCCTTACATTTGTTGTTAGAATTCGGACATCCTTCACTGATTCAGTAGACACGCCAAACCCAGCCCATGTGATTGTTTCAGCCCATGTGATTGTCTTTGTCAATATTGTAGTTAGACATATTATCAAAACCATTTGAACTATTACAAAACCTTGCATTGGTAAACCTCTTTGCGCAGTTGGTTCAACTCTGCGGAAGCACATCTTTTTCTTGTGCATCCCTGGGGCACATTCATTCCTTTGAGGTGAAGGATGTACATAACATCAGGAGGAGCATGGACTCACAAAGGATGTACATAAGGATGTACATAAGGATGTACATAACATCAGGAGGAGCATGGACACACAAAGCTAGCATTTTCAATCAATTCTAATAGAACTCCCATCTGGCCAATCAGGGTACTTTGTGAATGCCGGATATTTGTGTGACGTACGGATGTCTGAGCAGAGAGCGATTCGAGAATATATTATTACTGTTTATGGCTGTTTGTCCTCCTGTGTGACCTTAGCATTAGCAGACTGGGTCACAAGATACAAATATGTTTCGTTAACATGAGTCCAGAACATCTCAGTGTTGGGATCTTGTTCCCGTGAGCCTTTTACTTCCTGTTCTATCAAGTCATAAACTACCAACTGACCTGTGACACGGTGCAACATGTTAATTCATCCCGGTGGGATCAGTTAGACCATGAACCATGAGGGTGTCTGTCGGCCAGCCTGTCTGTGTCTGTCATTGTCTTTTCTCTGATGGCCGCTCCTTTTCTCTCCCCCTTTCTCTTCCCACCTCTCTCCGCTGTCATGAGACTTTCTTACCTGACATCAGGATGATTAAGACCCTCTTACCTGACATCAGGAAGATTGTGGAGCTGTAGGTTACAACACTACTTGAGATAATCCTCATAGCCAAAACAAGTGAAGAGGAACAGCAGCCAAAAGTAGTGATACCAATAAGGATTATATTCTGAATTAAAAGGAGTAGGATTATGTATAAAATCTGAGATATGAATTCAAATTCAAATTCAAACATTTAAAATGACATTAAATTGGATTAGAATGTTATGAATTACAGGATATCAAATTACAAATGTTAATGAAAATTATTTATTAATTTCAATTAGAGATATCAATTATAATTATTGACCTGTAGCACTCACATCAGTCATTATAAAAATGAATCACATTATGTGGTCACTATCAACATGGTCCTACATTATGTAGACACTATCAACATTGTCCTACATTATGTTGACACTATCAACATGGTCCTACACTATGTGGACACTATCAACATGGTCCTACACTATGTGGACACTATCAACATGGTCCTACATTATGTGGACACTATCAACATGGTCCTACACTATGTGGACACTATCAACATGGTCCTACACTATGTGGACACTATCAACATGGTCCTACACTATGTGGACACTATCAACATGGTCC
>JACXGK010008957.1:0-21188 GCA_016801125.1 Novumbra hubbsi | reverse complement strand
CGTATAGTGACTGTGGGGCAGATGAAAGCCCTGTTACGTATAGTGACTGTGGGGCAGATGAAAGCCCTGTTACGTATAGTGACTGTGGGGCAGATGAAAGCCCTGTTACGTATAGTGACTGTGGGGCAGATGAAAGCCCTGTTACGTATAGTGACTGTGGGGCAGATGAAAGCCCTGTTACGTATAGTGACTGTGGGGCCGATGTACGCAGAATGGACCTTGAACGGTAACATGTGCCTGTGAGGCAAAGGATTGGGTGAGATAGAATTTTAGGTCCACAATTGTGTATATCCTGGATAAGGTGAACAGCACTACTTAAAGAAGAATGGTTTTGGTAAGGAAACATGAAGCACAGCTCTATACATACTGTAGACTTGACAGGATGCGCCAACAAAAAGGGCTTTACAGTAATCCATTGAGGATTTGATATAGGAGTGAATGAGTTGCTGTAGGTCCTAACATTGCAATGTTGCATTGATGGAAGAATTGGACTTAGATCACACAGTATGGAGAGCTGATTGTCAAGTATAATATTCAGCTTTGCGAGCCTCACTGGAGGTTAGGACCTTGATGCCATCAATATTTCTGCCCTAGCTGATGTTGTTAACGATCTTGTTAATGATGTGGTAAGTGTCAATGAAGATTACCTCAGTTTTCCTTTTTGTTGTGTTAAAAAAGGCAGCACCATCAATCTTTTGAAGTTCGGATAGCCAGTCATTTTGGTCTTATTTTAAATATTCCTTTAACGTCTCCAGACATTCAGGCTAAGTAGTAGAATGACATGAAAATGCGTTGAATTTAGATCAATTGAACTCTGTGCAATTAAAGTACAGACACATAAAATAAAGCCTATTCTCTCTAGCTAAGGCCAACTCCTGTCTGCACTGACGCCCACTGAGGAAAAGACCTGTCCCATCCTTTGACAACAGTGCTTGGTGGATGGCGTCTGTGGTGGGGTCTATAGCTGGATGGTCAGTTGCCCGGTCACACACAAATACAGAGCCACCACGACAAGCCAGGTCCATGGAGGAGGATTGAACGCCTCCTCCACAGCCTCATTGCTGGATAAAAGAGCAAGGCCAGCAGTCTCAATATCTTCTCTCTGGGGAGTCTTTTATTTTCCCACAGTGTTTATGCAATGGGCTTCGGTTGTTGCGAATATGCAAATACATATACATTAAGTAGCCCACTAGCGAGGCTGTTGCTGCTGGTTATGTTGAAGAGACACAATTTGCTGGAAAGGAGCCATATACTGTTTCCTTTCAGCTGACCCCTCACACTGGCTCAGCATTTACATAGTGCTCCATTCCAGGTGTGTCCAATTGGAACCAAATGATATTCAAACTCCGCCAGTATTATGATTAGATCTCACACATTATCAAAATAAAACATGTGTTATTGCATTATAAAGCCCATTCACAGAAATCAGTGGAAAGAAACAGCGGTAGATGTGCAATGTTGAATGTTGAATTTGTGGTCTCATCCAGAAGTACTTTAATATCAAGATAAATAATATCCTAATAATTGGATGCATACTTTAATCAAAGGGTTTATCAGAAGGTCAAACAATAAGTATTATTTCACAAAAGATATGTCCCTTCTTCCACATTGAAGAGGGGTTTGCTCAGCATTCTGATGATCAAGGTTTACTTCTAACCTGGTAGCGTTCAGCCCTGTAGAAAAAATAGAGCAGCGAATGCAGAAAACACCATTGTTACAACATGCTACTGCTACTAGCAGTCAATATTACTTGATAGACTTTATAATCTAGTTAATATGTTTGGAGTTTCCACTTCCTTTATGTTGAACACTGAACGTATTGATGTTAGTTGTAATATAACTGCATGTTATTCCTCTCCAATATACAATCAAAACATTTAAATAGAAATTCAGTCTGCGGTTGATTTTGCTTTTGCGGTCGCACCCATGGAGGGAGGCTACAGTACCTTGGACCTCGAACTTCTTAATAAGATGTTCCTGTTATCACAGGAACCACAACCTGCTTGGAGATGGTCTTGTAGCCTTTACCTTTACCATGCTTGTCTATTATTTTCATTCTGTTTCCCACCGACAACTCTCTTCTTTGCTTTTATTAGTCCATGTTCAGTGTGGTGCACACAATGATACCGAATAGCACAGTGACTACTTTTTTTCCATTTAAATTGGCTGAATTACCGATTACATGATTGGAGACATGTGTGATACTAATTAAAGATTCAAACAAAAAAGAAAAAGCAGGGTACTTTAATCTTGAACAAGTTGTATGGACTAATATTATTATTGACTATTAGATTCAAATAAAACCAGATGTTATGTGCGTCCTAATAATCTCCTCCATCGCGCTTTTATAAATCAAAGGACAATAATTACAGTCCTTACCCTTTATAAGTCAAAGGACACATAATGACAGTCCTTACCCTTTATAAGTCAAGGACACATAATGACAGTCCTTACCCTTTATAAGTCAAAGGACACATAATGACAGTCCTTACCCTTTATAAGTCAAGGACACATAATGACAGTCCTTACCCTTTATAAGTCAAGGACACATAATGACAGTCCTTACCCTTCATAAGTCAAAGGACACATAATGACAGTCCTTACCCTTTATAAGTCAAGGACACATAATGACAGTCCTTACCCTTTATAAGTCAAGGACACATAATGACAGTACTTACCCTTTATAAGTCAAGGACACATAATGACAGTCCTTACCCTTTATAAGTCAAAGACACATAATGACAGTCCTTACCCTTTATAAGTCAAGGACACATAATGACAGTCATTACCCTTTATAAGTCAAGGACACATAATGACAGTCATTACCCTTTATAAGTCAAGGACACATAATGACAGTCCTTACCCTTTCGCTGGCGTCTAATGTATCTTATCCACCACCACCATTCTAAAGGTCATTGTTACAGACGCGGTTGTGATGCCTGTGCGGGTGTGATGTTAGTATTCCCTGTGTGTCCCTGTGTGTGTTTGACTGACAGCCCCACGCAACGCTCTGTTTCCACTGTGCCATCCCTCTCTGCTGCACATCACATCCTTTACATCAGCCAATGATTTTCAGCTTACCCGAGCCAATGATTTTCTCTATTTTGATCCTGGAAGCTTCAATTTCTCTGGCAAACTCGTGGACAGCCTGGCAGGGGTCTTCGTAGGTGTGCGGGTCGATGTAGAAGCGCGTGTCAGGGAATGACACTAAAATAAACAGCATTAGAATCTGGTCACATATCACGGAAAACAATATTCTACAAGAGGCTATGTCACAGGAGATGAGAGAGAAAGGGGGAGAATAAAGACAGAGAGAGAGCAATAAAGTGAGAAAGAGGAAATAATCACAATTGATATTTTCTATGTTCAACCTTGTTTCCAAAGATGTTGGTATACTGCGTAAAATGTAATTAAAACAGAATGCACAGAATGCATTAAAACCCAATTTTTAATAGGAGATTCTACAAACCAAACATTTCAAATATTGAAACTGAGACATTTTATTGTTTCTTGAAAAATAAATGCTCCCTTTGAGTTTGATGCATACAAGTTGTGTAATGCTAAAAAACTAAACCTGGTAGAATGTTAAACAAATATTTAGGTCAATTGGCAACATGACAGGGTATTAAAAGATCATTTCAGATAGGATAAGACTGTAACAAGTGAGGATTGGGAGGGGTTGACCAATCTGTGAAAGACTGCGCGGGCAACTAGTGCAACGATTTAATTATAATGTATCTCAATGTACAATTGGATGGCCTTGATCTTCAGGCCCTCAGGTGGCACTGCAATAAAAACCAACACATCTAACAAGTTAAAACTCATTCAATGAAGAAACCAGATATAAACAAGATAGAGACAGAAGAGACCAAAATGCTGCCAACTACTCTGAGCCCAAACTCATTTAAGATGCATTGAGGCAAAGTAGAAAACTGTCCTGTGGTCTGTCGAATCAGAATTTGAAACACTGTAGTCATGAACACTGTAGTGAAGAGGGACCATCCAGCTTCTTATAAGCGCACAGTTCAACCTGCATCCGTGATGGCATGGGGGTGCAGTAGTGCACATGGCAATTGTGCCTTGCACATCTGTGAAGGCACCATTAATGCTGCAACATATGCTGCCATCTGGACAACGTCTTTTTCAGGGAAGGCCATGCTTATTTGAGGAAGGCCATGCTTATTTGAGGAAGGCCATGCTTATTTGAGGAAGGCCATGCATATTTAAGGATGGCCATGCTTATTGGAGGAAGGCCATGCTTATTTGAGGAAGGCCATGCTTATTTGAGGAAGGCCATCCTTATTTGAGGAAGGCAATGCTAATTTCAGGAAGGCAATGCTTTTTTCAGGAAGGCCATGCTTATTTCAGGAAGGCAATGCTTATTTCAGGAAGGCAATGCTAAGTCACATGCTGCAGGTATTACAACATCATGGCTCCGTTGTAAAAACGTCTGGGTGCTAAAGTGGCCTGGCTGCAGTCCGGACCTGTCCCCTATTGCAAAATGTTGGCGCATGATGAAACAAACATTGTTATTGTTTTTGTGTTCAGGACTAGGTATCTACTGCCTGAGCGTGGACTCTTTAATCAACTCTATCGCAAGTAACTGTTTTTCCTTTGGGACAAAACAAGCACACCAAAGAAAAGTGATTGAATATCTTTCTTTAATTTTATCCCTGGGCTCTATGGTTTTTCACCTGGCAGGTAAAGTAATACCCGGCCACTTATTCGACTAAGTCCTTTATTCCACATTTACCATGTTAAGTTATTTAGACAGAGGGGTACTCTGGGAGTTATGAAACCGACATACCATGACCATTCTGGTAGTGCATCTTCTCCTCATCTGAGTCCTGGAAGGCTTTGCTATAGCCACAGTGTCTGTATCATAACCACACAAAGACAAAGAAAACCATTCGCTAAAGGATAAAGCAGCAGAAGGTGTATTAGCTTTCATGCACAAAATGCCATTCACAATGGATAGGGGAGTTGTATGTTTTGTGATATCGTCCTCTTCCTAATGTATTTCAAAATGTTCTCTGATGTGTGTTTTATAGAGCTTCATGTCAATTTGTCATCATAGTAGATTATTAAAAAAGAAATGTTATTCTCAAAGGAATTTGATACAAAAAATAAATAATCATACATGATATATATATATATATATATATACATATAAATATAATGTTTCTGGCCTATTGCCATGATGTGCAAATTATTAAAAAAAAAAAATTCTTGAAGAATATATGATCACTTTGAATTTGACGTTAGCAAGATGTTTAAACGTGGTGGAACATCTCACAACTACTTAAGTTCAAAGTAGTTCTAAGATATCAACAGACAAACTGAAGAGAACATTTAAATATCCACGTTGTTACACCTGCTATTGTCTTATCCACAGTGAATAGGATTTTAAGCATAAATGCTAATGCTAGCCTTACACCATTTTGTTTACTTTCTAAAATACAATGATCTATCTAACCCTCTTAATAAGTATGCAGAACATCTCAGAGATGACCTGATATCCCATGTATGGGGCGTACAGAGGATCCTATGGATCTCTATACATAATCTGAATAGGCAGATAAAAGGAGACCAATAAACAGTAAATGCATTATAGTGTAAACGAGTGCAATGGAGACGTGTTCACATTTACTTAAACCCTCGATGAGGTAGTGAAAAAAGAAATCCCACATACGTAAATGAGTGACGTAGAGTCAGAGAGGACTCATCCACATCAGGGGTTGTGGTGTAGTGTAAGAAAGGGTTGCCTTGCCGTTTCCTGCAGACGACGATGGCCAGGAAGGTGACAAGGCCTGAGACCAAGGCCATACAAATCCAGACGATGGTCATGGTGTCATAGCGCAGAGGAACTGCACACACAACAACACAACTAGTTAGAGTGAGTGATATTGTGTGTGTGTGTGTCTGTGTGGGTGCTTTCAGTGTTCTTTGAGGCTGTGATCAGCAGCAGCATTTCTGACAGGGGTGACCCTCACACAAGCGCAGATCGATAGCATTAAAGGAACCTCAGAAGGCTTCCTGGTCCTACTGACACTCGTGGCTCTTTACTCCGGCATTATTCTAGCAAACAGGGGATGTCCTAAGGATGTCCAAGAGACCATAATACAACCTTTTTTGCAGGAATGATATTAAACTCAGCTCTGGGTTAACACACTAACTACTACTGTATGTGGCCGACCAGCACTGTTAAAATATCCTACAAAAGACAGTGTTAATACCAACAAAACACTTCTCAAGGAATACGGAAAAGAGGAAAGTAAATACTCATTCACGTTAAGTATTTCTTTGGATCTTGGAGAGGCATTACTCTGTCATTAACAAATATGTGGAGGACCCATATTGAACTGCATTTTTCTATTTGATTTACCTCAATAGACTTACACATGTCAGTGTATTTATTTCTCCTAAGAGAATCTGGTATTGATATAACGTATATAAAATGTCACAACTTTTGTTCTGTAATTCCATAAATGCAACAAGCTATAGTTTTTGAATATATAGTATAACTATATATAAAACTATATAGGCAGTGACATCAAATAGCTTTTGAGGCTCCAGACAAGTTTTATTTGGTTTGCAAATAAGGGAAAATGGCTCTTTGGGCAGTAAAGGTTGCTGACCCCTCATCTAGTGGAACCTCAACAATAATGTGCAGATTAAGTATGGTCTAGTGCAAGGGTGGGCAAGTATTTTGGCTCGGGGGCCACATCAGGATTTTGAAATGAAATGGAGGGCCACATATGTTTTTGTAATTTGTTAATCATAATTGATTTGGAGGCCAGAAAAGGGCAAAAGTTAAAACATACATTACATATGTACAGTAGATCCCATATAAGGTGTAAATAGTTAAAATCCTGACTCAGATGTATAAGAATGGGCTTGTGAGTTGGTTTTTTAATTCCCCCCAAAATAATTTTTTTACATTACGTGGGCCGGATGGGACCGTAGTTTGCCCACTCCTGGTCTAGTGGAACCTCAACAATAATGTGCTGATTTAGTATGGTATAGAGGTCCAGTTAGACCAAATTACCTCACGCAAAGGTCCGGAACATCATGTCTTATTTGCGGTATGATTCAGTGCCGAACATATTGAAGTAGTCTAGTAGTTGAATGTATGTAGTAAACAACGGACTCTCAAATAAAATAAAGAGTGTTCAATTCAATAATATTTAAACAAAATGTATTGTCAGTTTTCATATTGAACTTGAATTACAAATGGTTTTATACGAATTATGTATAAGATGAATATTTCATTATAAATAATATGTACTCTAATAATAGCATACATTTTCTCATTTCAAATAAAATAAAGGCTGCATTTAAAAAGAAATTAGGCCTACATAAGAGCTTTTGAGCTTTTTGGACTGGTTAATTTCAGATTTTTTTTTTTTCTATTTTGATAAGTCCATTTCGCAAGCAACATTAAGGGAACATTCGTTAGTACGTTGTTGGGCAGTGAATGAATGTGTTAGAATTTCATTCATAATGGGCTCTTCGTTAAGATCGTTAAATTTCTGTGCTCTCAGTTCGGATTGGAGTGCGTATCTGTCCTCAAAGGATGTGTCCTTTGTCTCGTAGTGGCAGTTCACGTTGCCGCTTTAAATTGCAAAGGTCTCGGAAACCTATTAAAACATTTTAAAACAAACTGTGTGTGTATCACTCGAATTAGTGGTTGGTGCACACATTTGATTGGCTGAGTTGCTTCACGTTGGGTGATTTACAAGGCATATGCAATTGGTCTGAGTTTCCTGGGCGGCTAAACCAGTGCCGTAAAGGCTAGAAACGTTGTGCTGGTTAAAATGTAGACGTTCCGTCAAAGTGTATTAATTCTCAATAATATATCGGTTCTAGGTCCTGGTCCGGATAGAAAACCCCCTGGGTCCGGACCCGGACTGCGTTCCGCCATTTAGGGACCCCTGGTCTAGTCTGGTCTATCAGCACGTACCAACAAGTACGTGCTGATTTAATATGGTCTAGTGGAACACCAACAAATATGTGCTGATTTAATATGGTCTAGTGGAACACCAACAAGTACGTGCTGATTTAGTATGGTGTAGTGGACACCAACAAATATGTGCTGATTTAGTATGGTGTAGTGGAACACCAACAAATATGTGCTGATTTAATATGGTCTAGTGGAACACCAACAAGTACGTGCTGATTTAGTATGGTGTAGTGGACACCAACAAATATGTGCTGATTTAGTATGGTGTAGTGGAACACCAACAAATATGTGCTGATTTAGTATGGTGTAGTGGAACACCAACAAATATGTGCTGATTTAGTATGGTTTAGTGCAGGGGTCTTTAAATCTTACACTACGAGGTCCGGAGCCTGCTGGTTTTCTGTTCTACCACATCATTAATTGCACCCACCTGGTATCTCTGGTCTAAATAAGTCTCTAATTAGGGGATTGCAATGAAAAAAGCTCAAGATTTGAAGACCCCTGGTCTAGTGGAACCTCGACAATAATGTGCTGATTTAGTCATTTTTATCATCTGCTATATCTCCTTTTTAAGCTTGGGTAGTACACTTCATTCAGATACTCCCCATGGCTACTGATGTCTACAGAAAATGCCTCACTTTATTTGTTCTGGGAAACAAAATTAGTGGTGACATAGAAAGTCTGGTTCTCTTAGTACTTTCAGCTCCAGAAACAGAATATTGTTTTGTGTCAAATCACAATTCACTATCCTCTGCAACGGCCCATGTTTGTTAGCATCCAAACAACACTATCAGTGAGTTTTAAGCCTTCCAGTTTGACAGTCTGGCAATAGTTGTTCTTGTTGCTAGTGTGAACATGAAGTTGCATTTCAATATAACGTTAATAAATGTGATATTTTCTTTAAAGGCAAATGATGTAGACAAAATATGTTGTTTTTATAAGTGTACTATATGCTGTTTCAGTTTACTGTATCATGTACGGACTGAAATGCAGAGAGAGGGATGTAGGCTGAAATTGGGGTGAGACACTTAATCATTTTCCACAATCCAGATGTCTTTAGGCTACATTAGGTAGACCATGTAAAATATATTTAGGTACATGAAGCAGAATAATAACAGTAGGGAACATTGCATTTTCTTCCACCTCCTCAATCTCCTTCAATAAATAAGTAGTCCGTTCCAATAGGCATTACATGATCTAGATTTTACATTTTCTCTTGGTTCCAGGATGAATTTTAAGAGATTTAACAAAGAGCCTTTTAGAAGCCAAATTACTGATTTTCCGGAGCAGTTACAAATTATTCATGTCTTCATTTAAATATTGTTGCTTACAAAATCTTATTAATGGTGAAGAAAGGTCTGACATAATTATGGTCCTGAGTTCAGCATTAGATAAAAGCTGCCTTTTCAGCCAGGCAGAGTAGACCTTTGATATCTACCGTGAACTTCCTTGAGAATTTCATACCCTTTCATTTCTCAGAAGAGTCCTGCATGAACCCAGGGTTGGATCAATCCTTTACTCTTAGATGTTTTAGAGAAGCATGCTTATCTACAACAGCATAATTCACTGTAGAA
This sequence comes from Novumbra hubbsi, assembly GCA_016801125.1. Taxonomy (NCBI): domain Eukaryota; kingdom Metazoa; phylum Chordata; class Actinopteri; order Esociformes; family Umbridae; genus Novumbra; species Novumbra hubbsi. The sequence goes on along the minus strand of JACXGK010008957.1, from coordinate 11,651 downwards.
TGGGAGATTCCAGCCCTACCAGCTCAGAGATAAGCACTGTGGGGTTCTGTGACTTCTTCTCCTTTCACCGCTTCCACCACAGTGGAGCAGGCAGCCATGTTGGCATGTAGGTCGTTACCAGTCGCAACCAGAACTGGCTGGATTGAAACCACTGACCCTCGGGAGAATTGGTATATTGATTTCAAAGTTTTCCTCCCAGTCAATCTCATTTCCCAAACCACCCCATTAGAGTGTTTCTCGGAAGCTGCATCAGCATTCGTAGCCTCTTAAGTGTAAGTTTAGTCTATTCATCAAGAGAGCCAACTCCTCTTGAAATGTGATTATTCTATCTTTTAGCTCTGCAATTCGTCGTCTTTGATCAAAGTCAGAATTTGTCACAGTTTACATTTCATGTCTCTACTGTCCAGGTAGTCCAACACTAAAGTATTGTCAGTTCAGCACGGAAGTGTAATAGAGTGAACTTGCATACAGCTACTGAGTAAAAGATCAGCACACAAGTCCAGGAAGTAACATTCATGTGTTCAAATATGAGGTAGAATGTACAGTAGCATACATCTAGCAATCAGGAAGGGAGTATAGTAAATAATCCTATGTTCAGTACACATTTTATCAATAGTTTGGAATCCCTTAAATCAGATACATGTTTTGACACCCGTAGCTAGTAAACTCCTTGATATTTCTCAGTAATGTGTTACATAACGTGGTAAATACATTCGTATAACAATTGAACCCTTCTTTAAACTTTGTAATTTCCTCCTTGCATTTTATCTTTTTTAAATGTTCCATTGTTGCTTTATCCAGGGCAGGAAAGCGAAAGATGATGGACCACATGCTTGACAGTGAACTTAAGGATGTGACACACATTTTAGTTGACAAAATATAAAATGTTTTATCATTTTTAGTGACACGGTATCACTGCATCACAGTATCACAAACTAAGATAAGAGCTGTTCCCTTTAAAAGAATGTCTACTGTACAAAAATATGAAATAAAATATTTCATATTTTATTTCCATTTCCATTATTTCTTTTGTCAAAGTCCCAGTGAGCCGGAGCAGAGTCATTAAAGAGCCGCATGTGGCTCCGGGGCCGCGGGGTTGCCGACTCCTACACTAGACCATACTAGATCAACACATTATTACAATAAACGCTATCCGTCTAGATTCCCCAGAGCATCGTGGGCAGTTTAAGGCCCCAATGTCCCTGACGTCTCATTTATTGGATGTTCTCTTCCCGCCCTAATTTTAATTTGTACAGCCCTTTACCTGTCATCTACAAGCAACTGCTCAGGTAGTTAGCTTAACCATGACCGATTCTACTCTGTCCAGCACATTTTGAGGACGGTTGCTTTCAGAATAAACAAATGGTGTGTGCAAAGTGTTTCAAAATGTTTCTTTTTCACACCTGATATGCCAATGACAAGCTCCGCTGCAAGTGAGGATCACCATTTACCGGTAAATAGCTAACTAGCTTGTAACATTATAGATTTTCTAACTACTTACTTGCTTTTCCAGTCTGGATCTCCACGTTCTGGCTGAACCGTCCGCAGCCTGCTGACGTTCTTGCCCGGATCTGAAAGATGTACCTAGTGCCAGGCTTCAGGCCAGACACCCGGGCTGAGGTCCCCTTGGCCTTCAGAGTTGAGTAGCTCTGCTGCTCCTTATCCTGTTGGAGGGGTGTTGGGAGCAAGAAGGAAGTGAGCAGATATGCGATGAAGACAAAGCTCTGTTTACATTTGTGATTTACCCACTTAGCAATAACCCCAGGAGTTTGCTCAGATTAAGACAGCAACACAACAGCCTCTCTAATCAGTCGCTATTATCCAGTGATGTGTATTTGTTTTCACGACAGTTTTACTGTTCTCCAGCAAACACACTACAGTTTCCTGGGACCATCACACTCTGGGCCATAATGGGATGTTTGTGTATGTCTTGTTTTGATATGTGTATGTATTAACCTTTCTGAGCAGGCCAAATCAACATTAACCCATTAGCTGTGTGTCCAAGCAAGAATAACAACACAGCAATTAGCTTATCTTTTTGGCTAGGCTTACACGCTGGCTGGCATTGTCACTTCCATGAATTAATCCATACACATAAGGCAATGGCTCAGAGACCTTCATGAAAAACCAACCAAGTTGTTCCTTTTTTATTGTTACATGTTTTGCTTTATGAGGTGAAATAAAATAAATAACAACAAAAGTGTCTGTTTATTGTCTAATACAGTAAAATGATAACTGTTAAGATTAAACTTCAACTCAGTGGCCTTTAAAAAGGAAAATAGAACACTGATGAGTGCAGCAATGGGTTGGATGGAAGTGTCATTGTTTGTGCTAATACCTGTCTAACCTTTTAGTTAGACATTCTCATTTTCCACCCTCCAAACGCAAGAATATTTTAAGTAAAATATTTTTAAAAAGGTTCTAAATACAGTGGGGAGAACAAGTATTTGATACACTGTCGATTTTGCAGGTTTTCCTACTTACAAAGCATGTAGAGGTCTTTTTCATCATAGGTACATTTCAACTGTGAGAGACAGAATCTAAAACAAAAATCCAGAAAATCTCATTTTATAATTTTTATGTAATTTATTTGCATTTTCTTGCATGACATAAATATTTGATACATCAGAAAAGCAGAACTATTTGGTACAGAAACCTTTGTTTGCAATTACAGAGATAGCAAGGATTTTGGCCCACTCCTCCATACAGACCTTCTCCAGATTCTTCAGGTTTCTGGGCTGTCGCTGGGCAATACAGACTTTCAGCTCCCTCCAAAGATTTTCTATTGGGTTCAGGTCTGGAGACTGGCTAGGCCACCCCAGGACCTTGAGATGCTTCTTACGGAGCCCCTCCTTAGTTGCCCTGGCTGTGTGTTTCGGGTCGTTGTCATGCTGGAAGACCCAGCCACGACCCATCTTCAATGCTCTTATTAGGGAAGGAGGTTGTTGGCCAAGATCTTGCAATACATGGCCCCATCCATTCTCCCCTTTGCAGAAAAGCATCCCCAAAGAATGATGTTTCCACCTCCATGCTTCACGGTTGGGATGGGGTTCTTGGGGTTGTACTCATCCTTCTTCTTCCTCCAAACACGGCAAGTGGAGTTTAGACCAAAAAGCACTATTTTTGTCCTATCAGACCACATGACCTTCTCCCGTTCCTCCTCTGGATCATCCAGATGGTCATTGGCAAACTTCAGACAGGCCTGGACATGCGCTGGCTTGAGCAGGGGGAACTTGCGTGCACTGCAGGATAATCCATAACGGCGTAGTGTGTTACTAATTGTTTTCTTTGAGACTGTGGTCCCAGCTCTCTTCACGTCATAGACCAGGTCCTGCCGTGTAGTTCTGGGCTGATCTCTCACCTTCCTCATGATCATTAATGCCTTGGCCATTGTGGCGAGGTTGGAGTCTGTTTGATTGAGTGTGTGGAAAGGTGTCTTTTCTACAGGTAACGAGTTCAAACAGGTGCAGTTAATACAGGTAATGAGTGGATAACAGGAGGGCTTCTTAAAGAAAAACTAACAGGTCTGTGAGAGCCGGAATTCTTGCTGGTTGGTAGGTGATCAAATACTTATGTCATGCAATAAAATGCAAATTAATTACTTGTAGATACAATGTAATTTTCTGGATTTTTGTTTTAGATTCCGTCTCTCACAGATGAAGTGTACCTATGATAAAAACTACAGACCTCTACATGCTTTGTAAGTAGGAAAACCTGCAAAATTGGCAGTGTAACAAATACTTGTTCCCCCCAATGTATGTTTGTTTTGTTATGCAAATAGATTTACTCAACTAAAAAGAGAGGTCAGTTGACATAACAACTTTCTTCTAAAAGTGATATTACAGAAGGCAACAACCTCACATTCAACTATATGTTTTTAAAAAGTGTTTAAATCGTCACAGGGTTGATGTATATACATGTCAAAATCCTTTGGTTTTGGAATTTGGGAAGTTTAGCAAGGCATTATTCATATAAAATATATACCTATGTAATTTATGAATTCTCTGTCATGTCTATAATACAGTCTTCATTAGTTTTTAATATAATTAATACTGGTACCCAATTTCTACCTAATATGAACATGAAAGGGTCTCCAAAGACTTTGCTTTGAATGACCCAAAATCAGAAAAACATGTATGTATGCAAATGCATACGATCTGCATTGAAACTACCTTCTCATAGTATTTAATATCATACTCCAGTATGACTCCGTTGGGCTGGTCTGGCTCATGCCACAGCAGAGTGACACTGTTCTGACTGGCATTTTCCTGGCGAATTGCCATCACCTGGGAGGGGGCTGAACAGAAAGCAAAGAACTGGAAGTACACACACACACACGTATAGAGAATGACAAAATATAGTGCCTTTGGAAAGTATTCAGAGGCCCTGACTTTCTCAAAATTTTTTTTGATAATTAATAATTAGATAATTATTCCCAAAAATATACACAAGATTGACACTCCCCATTGAATCTGACAGAGCTTCAGAGGATCTACAAGGGCAAATGGGGAAAAACCGCCAGGTATGCAGAGCTAATGGAGGCATACCATATAAGAATAGAAGCTGGGCACACTCCCAAAGGTACTTCTACAAAGTAATGAATAAAATATCTGAATACTTTTGTACCACGTGGTTGCCCAAAAAAGTTGCTATTCTTTGTAAAATGTTTTGATTTATTATTATTTATTTATTTGACCTTGATAGACAAATGTGAGCAATTGTCACTGGTGGACACTGGTGCCATGGTTAAGGGTCTGAATACTTATGTACGTGAGTTATGTCCGTTTTGCGTTTTTAATAAGTTGACACAAATTCCTGGAAACATGTTTTTTCTTTGTCATTATCAGGAAATGCGTGCAGATTGATGGGAAAACAGATGTATTTATAAACTACACATTTGGACTTTCTGAAGGCACTGTACACATAAATGTTTTATAGACCCCATAATGGATGCCCACTTTCTGTACACAGCTGCAAGAAACACATCCGCAGACGCCCATGTGTGGCGCCGCCCAGCTGGCGAGACCGGCCCTACCTGCCTGGTTCGTGGTGATGTTCACGGAGGCAAAGGGTGGTGGCAGGTTGCTCTGAAGAGTCACCGCGTTCGTCGCCAGGATACGGAAGGTGTAGTTGGCGTGGGCGACCAGGTTACGCACAGTCACCCAGGGTTCGGTCAGCGAGCTCTGCTGGGGAATGAAACGCACCGGGACTACACCCGACCGCTCCACCGTCCCTCCACCCCCTCCTCCTCCTGCTGCTCCGCCCCCCCCGCTGGTGGCCCCCGTCGAGCAGTCCTCGCACTGCCCCCCCTCCGCGGGGCACTTCTGGCAGAGCACGTTGTACAGCAGGTCGGCGCGGCCGCCCAAGTCCAGAGGTCTTCCCCACTCCAGACTCACCGAGGTCCCATTAACCGACGAGATCACGTTGGCCGGAGCCGACGGGGGGCCTGAGGTGAGAGGGTGAGGGGGTGAGGGGGTAAGAGGGTGAGGGGGTAAGAGGGTGAGAGTTGAGGCATCGGTTACGTTCGTTGGAGGACTGAGGATGGTGTGTATTCAAGTTCCGCAGGCACTTCTGTGAAACCCCTGACCCAGTAGAATGCGCTTTGCTGATCTTTTCCAGATGTTCATGTTCCTCTAGCTTGACATCTTTAGAGGCCCCAGCTAACGGGATTTACAAGCCGGTTTATAATCAAGTCGTGTCGCCGTGTAAAATGCTCAATGATGTGTTTCAACACCCGATATGCTGTTTAATTGAACATACAGGGATGACATGATTGGCCCATCGTTGCATTCTGTTTTTATTTAGGTTTATTGACATTGCATTTTGATTTCACACACCCGCAAAAGAGGTTTTAAAATACATGTTTACAGATAAGTAACCTATGCCCAATTTAATGATCATTGCCAAATATACATTTTTGATTTATGTGTGTATTTGCGTGTGTGTTTTTGTTTGTGTGCCTGCACGGGTGTCTGTGTGCGTGTGTGCGTGTGTGTGTGCGTGTGTGGGTGTGTGTGTGCGTGTGTGGGTGTGTGTGTGCGTGTGTGGTTGTGTGTGTGCGTGTGTGGGTGTGTGTGCACGTGTGTGGGTGTGTGTGCATGTGCGGTACCTACGTGTGCAGGGGGCAGTAGCTGGGTCTGCGGGAGCCCTGTAATGACTGGAATCACAGGGGCAGGAGAGCGCAGCTCTTGTCTCTGAGTGGCTGTGTAAAGGACACTTCCCACATAACCCATCACCTGCCACAGGCTTATAGTAACCCACCTCACAAGCTGTGTGGGGCACAGTGGGGTTTGGGGGGTGGTGACGGAGGTGGAGCAAGGAGGGAAGAAAAATAGAAAATAGAAAATATAAAAACAGAAAATAGACATGGTTGAAAGAAAGTTGGAGAGAGGGTCGTATAAGAACTTGATAACCAGCATGAACGTAACACAACCCGCTAAGCACCTCCAACAGTCAATAGTTATTGGACTACAGAGAAGATAGTTGGACTTTTCCACACTCACACATTTGGGCCAAAGAGGCTGTGCACTGTTGATACTCCAGTAGGGATCTAAATCTAGACCACGTTTCAACCTTATTCACCAGACATACTTCATATTCACTTTCAACTCTGCACTGATGAATAATACAGGCTCCTCTGATAAAAATATTCTCTTTAGAATGCAAAAAACACAGTACAGTATATGGGCTGGGGAAACAGCAATGTGCTAATAAATCTGTCAACATCATGGGTTCATCGAACTGTCAACATGTCTCTGCTGGGGTAATTTAAGAGCTTCTTCAAAACACATTCCATTCAAAAAAAGCTTCATCATGTTTGTATTAAGGCTCAAAATGCTGTCAGTGTAGTTGTATTGTACTGCAGTAAATAATGTTCATTATCTTTTACTTTTGCCTTTCAATCATTTAATAGTCTCCTAATGCCTCTTCAATTTCCAATAAACCCTGACAACTAAGAGTATCAGAGGCATATTGATGTTTATAGTACCATCTGGATCACAAAACACACACATACACACATGCGCATACACACGGACGCACTCACTGGCTGGGTCACAACCGGATTAATAGACACGGGCTGATAGCATACCTTTTTCTCACTGCCTGTGTCCTCTGGGAAACCAGAAACTATTTCCATTTGCAATATTTATCCCAGACTGTTTTCTCTTCTCGGTTTTATCTGTTTAATCTCTCCATCCATTGATGTTTTTGGCAAACCAGGTCACGATAAACATCGGAGCAGCTCGCTCATCAAGGAAGGAGGTGACTAGCACTTTGAAGTCTCTGGCAGATTTACCAGGAGCATGCAGATATGCCACACGCACGCACACACACACACACTCACACTTGCATGTTTACACACAGCAATAACAATAACACCCATTACGCTCTAGAACACACGCAGACAATGAAACGAGTACGATGATAAACTTGGCGACGGCCACATTATGTGAGAAATGAAAGCAGTGTGAGCATGGAGATTACCCCTGGTTACCATTCATAACCTGGACCCTCTCTGGTCCGACACTGACTGGAGGGAGAAAATGAGAGAGAAGAGATGGACAATGGAGAGACCACACTGTGTGTGTGTGTGTGTGTGTGTGTGTACTGTGCGCCAGGCCCTGTCAGCCTTGTGCTCCTGATACAGGAGTATTTGCATTACAATGAACCCTAATAGCGGTGTGCTGACCTTGATTTATTCTCAGCATAAGTGGGTAAATAAACAACACGGTATAGAAAGAAGAGTAGGAAAACCAAATCGTTCCTCTACAGGTGAGGAGACTGAGAGAGAGAGGAGGGGGAGGGGTCTTCAGTGCAACCTGGTCTTCTGGAAAAAGGTCATATACTTTATTGCTTACTGGGGTACACACTGTGGACAACTTTGAGCTAGTGAAAGATCAAGCAATTTCTACAAGCAAATGCACATACTTCTAGAAGATCTTGACAGGGACCAAACAGACGCTCTGTTATGCTTGGCCGAACTGCCACAATTGTAGTAGTTATGGCCACAGATTTTGGCCACACTTATTTCATTGCACTATAAGAGTAGAGACAGCCGTCTCAAGCGAGATGTTCTGCTTTCCGTTCAGACAGTTCTTGGCTCACTGATTAATACTAAGTGGAGGACTTGGTCACGAGGATGGATGGTTGAGGACAGATAGAGAGAGGGTGGATGTGTTTTCTCTCCACAATGGGGGTCAGTAAAGGACTATCTAGATGTGACCATTTCGTTGGAGCTCAATCACCACACTAATGAAGCTGAGCAGCACAAGAGCATTCTATATTCTACCTAAAAGTTGACTGTCTCTATTAAATCTATTGTAAAATGGTCATACATTGATGTTAGAAACTCGGCATAGTAAATGATTGTTTTATCACTTGCTGTAAACTTTATGCCTAAAATATTCAGGGGGTGAAACGGCAATCTGAATACATAACTAACCCAGCACTATTAAAACATTCTAGGGGCTGTTCTTAGGTGAGGTTGTGGGAACAGTACACCCGAGCACCACTCTGATTCACCAAGTGCTTTGCATTCCCCTGGAGACAAATGACACATCTGATATTGTCCAAGTGTGAAATATTTGTTTATCCCAGGGTCGCAAATGACAATAATAAGTGTTTATATTTACTTTAAAACCTAATTAAATGGCCTAACTGCAACAGTCATCAACACTTTTCAAACAAACAGCTTAGAAGTGCTTGTTTTGTTTAAAACTGGAATTCATTATAATGCATTATTATAACTCCTTCTTTCTGTACGTTTAAATCAATGGCATTGATGAAGCCCTCACAAAGAGAGCGCTACACTGATCTAAACATGTTTCTCTTTGAAAAAGCCTGGTAATTACAAATCAAAGGAGACAAATGCATCGTGAGTAATGATAATTAAACTGGTGTTAATTATCCGATTGAATGGCTGTCACTATCTAACCATGTATGATGGAACACAGTGGAGCGAGAGGTTAGTAGGGGTTGGAAGGGAGAGAAAGAGAGCTAGACACAAGAGAGAAAATGAGTAGGTTAGAAGAGGGAAAGGGAGATGGAGGAAGAGGTAAGAACAAACAAAGGGAGAGAGAGCAGAACAGAGGAAGAGCATGTGAGATGGAGAGAGGCAAAAAGGAGACCTCAGAAGTAATCCAGGCGGAGAACTGACAAATGGGCGTAAGGCACACAGAAGGAAAGTAACGGGGGGGGGGGCTTTGTCTCTTCTGCGTATGGTTCAAGACTTCCTGTGGAGCTTCAGAGAGGGAATTAATCAAGAGTTTTGGACTTTCCTTCAACGGGACAATGCCAGAACCGACAGACAAACACACCCCGGAGTCCCAGCTGACTGCTGAGCATTACAAGTGGCCTTTATTACTTTGGGTTCAATACATCACATACATTTACTGTCTCACAAATGATTGGCATAGCTGACGGACATCTTTGCTCCAGGTCCGGACCAGCCCAGTCTAACAGCGGTCAAATTGATGCAGATGTCAAAACACCTAGTGATCATCAACTTCAAGACGATCAACTTGTCTTCAGAAGAAGTCATACAACTTCTAGTAAAGGACTGCAAACCGTGCATCACGGCCGCGTATTTCATTGCATCGCGATAATTAATTTATTTCGATACATATTTAATAACCATTAAGGGCACATAAATGTGTTGAAACATTTATATTAAATAGGTCTCCAGGGAATATTCAAAGTGATGTAGTGACAGTGACTGTCAAAATGTCACCGACGGTTTCTGTGATAGTGTGTGTCTCATTTGCCCCCCTGCCCTTCGAGTGTGATAAAAATACAGTTCCATCGATCACACTTTCGCACACACAAATGCAAAGCCATTTCAGCAGACAAGAGTCTGAAAGAGGAGACAGCTCCTGTTCTCCCATCAGTTTAATTTGACGCAGTAAAGTCAGAGCATGAAGTCCTTTCCTAGAGTTCTCCCTAACTCCCCCCAGACACAGGCTCACTATCAGTGTCTCACCATTCTTCTCTTCATGTTTTTAAGCTTGCGTCCTTAATAGTTCTCAGAATCTGGGCGGAACGTGGTCACAGGAAGGCAGTGTTGTTTGGGACAGACGTGGCACGAACTCCATTAATAATTCACCCACTACCTGTGTGTGTGTGAGTGTGTACGTTTTAATACCCTTGTGGAGACCCCAAAACCAAATAAGTATTGTAACAAGTCTATTCGACCTTTTGGGGACATTTTGCCAGTTAGGTTTTTGGGTTAGGTTTATGTTCAGCGTTTAGGGTAGGGTGAGGAAAACAGGATTTTTAATTAAAAAAAATTGTTTGTGTATGGGTCCATCCTATAACACAAGATCATTTCCATTCAGACAGACAGGCACAGCAGTAGTCATATGGAGACCTGGATTGACAGAGTATTAAACATTAATAACATGGATTTCACTGTCAGAATATCCCAGGGCTGTGTGTGTGTGCACACTGAGTAAGCCCTGTTGCCTCATGCCATGATGTAAAGCCTAGCCATCCATACCTGCTGTGGAGATACGCGTATGACCAATCAGAATGTAGATTGGAAGAACATTTGAGTGACATGCCACAGCCTTGTCTGGTCTAGATAAGATTCATTCTGTTATCGCTGCTCTCTTCTCCCTCACTCAAACTGTCTATCTTACAATGGCCCAGTAGTGAGGCAACTCTTTTAATAATTCCCGGTCCTGTAATTCCAGTTTAATATGTTGGCTAGAATAAAGAATTACACTTCATATAATAAGGACCGAACCAACAAACAACAACAGATAATTAGTCCTGGCAAAATACCCCGCCAACACACACACCATCAGACACACATACATAGACACACATGCATACATACAAAGACACTCATAGAGACATACCGGCACACACACATACAAACACACATACATACAGAAACACATACAAATACACATTCATACAAACACACAAACATACAGACACATACATACAGACACACATACAAATACACATTCATACAAACACACAAACATACAGACACATACATACAGACAGACATACAAATACACATTCATACAAACACACAAACATACAGACAAACAAACATACAGACATACAGACAAACATACAGACATACAGACATACAGACACACAGACACATAGTTCCTCTCCACAGCTGCATTGGTTATCAGACTGGGATTGTTGTTGTTGATGCTAGTTTTTGTTGTTCTGTTTTCTCCAATCTGACCAACGGGACACAGAACAAAGTGCTATTGGCATGCATGTGATTGTGGGTGTGAGTGTTTGTGTTTCTGAGAGAGTGTGTGTGTTTCTGAGAGAGAGAGTGTGAGAGAGAGGGAGAAAGAAAGAAAGAACAGACTTGAGTTTGTTGTTGTTGTTTCACCAGTGTTCCTCATCCTCTTTCCTTAGGGTATGTTGAGGGTCTGGATCTTCTTCATGTGACAATGTTCTTTTTCTTTCTTGTTTTAGTATTTTTACGACTTAGTTATTTTATTTAAGTTCTCTGTTCTCCTTGTGTATGTGTCCCACATCTGCATTAAAACACATGGTGTACACTAAGACAACGTGGTGTACACTAAGAGAACGTGGTGTACACTAAGAGAACGTGGTGTACACTAAGAGAACGTGGTGTACACTAAGACAACGTGGTGTACACTAAGACAACGTGGTGT
>JACXGK010008956.1:0-21038 GCA_016801125.1 Novumbra hubbsi | reverse complement strand
ATCTGGGCTTATGCAGTCAGCTATACCTGCCACACCTCTGACTGGCCACGGATGTCACTTTCACGTGTGACTTTCACGGTGTGAAACAATCTAACAATGATATCTTACTGCTATCAAGCAACGGAATGTGTTGACTGAAATGACAACACACATTCCAGAAGCTCATGTAACACATAAGCTGGGCCCAAACCACCGTGCTACATTCAACAATAGAGCAGCGTGTGCTAAGTTGAGGTCTAATCCAAACTGTAACCCTTTAGAACAAACATGTTGTGTTTGTTTCCATAATCAGGTGGCGGCTCCCCTCACCTGGGGCCCCCGGGGACCAGCCTGCCTGAGCCCTGGGTCTGGCTGGGACTGCAGGAACACAGCGAGACCTGCTGAGGTCACAACGCAGACCCAACTAACTAACCTGCTAACAGGAAAACCAGTTCCTGCACCAGGTCATTCTATCTTCTGTTGGAATGTCTGATGTGACGATATGATTCCCCAGAGTTCTGGTTGCGGGTTTCCTTGGCTGATATTTAATAATTCTGACTGTGCAACCACCTTAAAACATTTTCAAACGTCAAATAACTGTGAGGCAGCCATTCAGTTAATGGAATGAAGCAGAATTAACCTTAGCAGCAATAGGCTAGTGGCTACTTGACTATGATAACCTAAGGCAAATAAGGAAAATACAGTGGTATTTGTGAATATATGTAAAAACACATCAATGTGTGTGTGTGTGTGTGTGTATGCACGGCTCTGGGTGCGTGTTTGTGTGCATATGTGATGTGCATACATGTGTGTGTTGTCCCTGTGACCCTGTGTATTTAGCTTGTCAGAAGAGAAACAGACATCAACACAAGCATGTCAAGTCCCTGCTCTCACCCAGAACTGGAAACAAATAGTTTGTGAAGAGAGACATTTAATTAACTGGACCCAAAAGCAAACTATTACTTAGCCAAGAACTGTCTGTCTTGCGGTCTTACTAGGGGAGCTGTCACTGCAGAAAGACTGAGGAATGGTAACATAGAAGAGCACCTTTTTTAGGCCTACATTTGTTCAGTGTTCGGTGAATGAATGTATCTCGCCTTGATCTAAACTACTAAAAACTAGTTGAAAGGATTTTAAAACGAATGGAAAATGGGGTTTCATTCGTAATAAGTCAGTATTTATAAAAACGAATGTGTTGTCCAATATGATTATTAACGTATCATGAAATTAAATTAAGTAAAAATTATTGATATCACTCAACGTGCAGGGGACAAAGTCGGACATCCAAAGGACATTAAGCATAACTATGAAAGCACTGACATATAATGCACGTTATTTATTAAAAAGCCATTACAATAGATGTGTGTCGTCTTTGGCAGGTTGTTCGACACAATCACGCAATGTATCGCAAGAAAATTCTTGCGCCGCTATTTGAGCTCTGTTTGACAATTAGGCTATCCGGAGGCCGTCAGTCCACGGCACTCGCCTCCTTCAGGGAGGGCTCTTCTAGCGGGCAGCCATGTTGCTACTCTGGGCATTTTCATCTGATTTGCGGCCTGCAGTGGCATGACAAAATAAAAGATAAAATCACACATTCCCTACAACGAAGGCGACGCTGGTAATTCAGAGCGTTCTGTTTAACCCGTTCCAGACGGGAAAAATATATGACATGTGAGCACCCAGGAATCTACTGCGCTTTGTTTACCACGAAGTAGTCTACAATCACAAAATAGCAGCATCGGAGGAAATTACCTTTGTGTGTGTGTGTGTGTGTGTGTGCGTGTGAGAGAGAGAGAGAGAGAGACAGAGAGAGTGTGAGTGTGTAGACTGTGTGTGTGTGAGAGAGTGTGAGTGTGGGTGTACGTGCTTGTGCGTGCTTTTAAAATATAGGGACGTGAGACGGCTACAGGAGCCTAGCAGGTGACAGTTCACATTTGAACATTTAAGAAGCCTATTTGACGCACTGGATCCCCTGTATTCAACTGTAGAACATGTCATGACCTATGTCAAACTTTTCACCATACAGGCTTATTCACGAAACATTTCAATGGCTATTTCCTTAGAATCAATAACCGGCTATACAGTAGCTATATGAACATAATTGGCATCTATATGATATTCTTTTCCCTCCCATAATCCCTATTCAACCAGGGTGCCACAAAATCATGAGAACACAAGCAAACCCGTCTGGCAATAATTCATTTGGAATCGAATTTAAACTCATGTCACACAGCATGTAGAAGGAGGCTTTGTCAACGTGCAATATCCTTATTGGGCTTATTACATGATGATGACAACACAGCACAGTTTTATGAGATAGTAGGCCCTAATTATATATTTGTAGACTAAGCTACGCTACACAACCAACATAGACAACAATAAAAGCGAATCGTGTTATGTCATCACGGGATATGTGACCGGTCCGAACTTCAAAGGACCTATTCTATTGCGCATTGGATAGGCTACATAAACAGGTGCCAACCGCGGATCAGACATGGCACAGGCAGTCTTGCGCAAATGTTACAATGTTGTAACCTTTGTGGCGATATTGGATAAATGGTTGTCAAGTGTAATAACCAATACGTGCTGAGTTGTATTTCAACCTATTTGCTAACAATAAAGAGGTTGCATTTACAAGAAAAGGCTAGTGCTACTTACCCAAAATCCTGGTCCATGGATTTGAAAAAGAATTTATAGCTATTGACCGGACGATTGTTGAGGACATTTTTAAAATCCGCTAAAGTGACTTTCTCAGGAGAAACAGATAATTTCACCAGATAAGGAGTTTCCTCCTCGTCAATGTGATATATTATTTTAGTCTCCGCCATGAGAGTGAGGGTAAGACAATCATTGACACAGGAAAGGAACAAGGGTTGGCAGCGAAATATGAGGCTATCTACAATACGAAATGCTACCGTGACAGCATTAATAAATATAACTGTAGACCTCACGCTGTAAAATAAATAACCTTGTCTTAGATAAAATAAGAGGAAATCTAGACATAATCGAGTCCCAAGTGTATGTATTCCAGCTCCAATGTGTCTCTGTACGGTGGCTCTGTCGGTACTAAAACAGGAAGGGACGGTCCACATCCTTGCGATATGGAGTTGGGAATATTTCATTCCAATCTAGTAATTTGTTAGACAGTGCTGTCATCTAGTGGTGTGTATGGGTTGGAAAACGTATAATCGAATCACAGACCGTGTCTAGAATCAATTAGAGGCTCATTATATTCAAAAAACATTTGGAGGGGCATTTGGTCAAGGCCACCATTGGCACACCTTAATGACTGTTAATAGCAACAAAACATCTTAAATAGTTTTGATTTAATTAGCTGTTGAAGATTAATGATAACAAATTAATATATTAGAAATATACTTTAATTATTACAATTGTATTTAAACAATAATTTTTATTATTACAAAATTGAAACAATAATTTTTATTATCTCTCGTTGCAGTAGGCGAATGTTATTACGCGAACCAAACAATATACTAAATTCGGATCAACATGTTTTACTTAACATTTACTAAAAGTGATGTAAATGTAATGTAATAATGTTCACCTCAGTTTGAGACGGTAGGTGGTAGTCTTGTCTTGCGGCGGAGTGTGGCCATTTACTTAGCCACATGGCTGGAATGTGGAACTACGGTATTTAAGCTGTTTTCTCCTTTCTTGTTCTTGGGAATTACGATATTTTATACGAACTTCGTAACAAAGCTCCTACGCTGATTTTAATCAATCGGCAAGGCTTTGTTTTGTCTCCCTGTGAATACGGGTACACCAGTCACAATACAACTGTAAAACTACGTACGCATAGTCATTACCAGTGCATATATTTTAAATTCATCTTTATTAGAGGAACGCAAATGTACCTGCATGCTACTGCACAATTAACCTGCTTGCAAGTCAAACACTGAAACGCAAATAGTGTTGGGATCCCTTTATCCAACCACAAAAAAGTAAAAACATATGACATCATTTACTACAGACTTGGCCCTGTTCGTTCCTGTTTCTGCGAGGGATCTTGATCACCACTGCAGGACGCTGGCTTTGCGAGATTCTTTAGCTTGTCAATTTGTCAGTTTCAACGTTTACAAACAGTGTATTGCAACATGTGTATATTACACGAATACAAAATCAGTCACATAAAGGAACATACCCAAATTATATTTCCAAACATCTGGATTCAATCCGTTTCTAGGCTTGTTTTCCTGAGTTCTAAAATATGCATAGCCTTTTAATGGTCCATGATCATCAATAGATCATCATTGCTTATTACAGATTTACAAGCAATGGGCAAACTAATCATTAACAGCCTGGCTTAAACTACTTATGACAAACCCTTTACATACAGGTTATCTTGGCCAATGGACAGTAACGTGTTACCAGTATATTACAACAAAGTTTGTGAAAATGTTTTCTTGACCATAATCAGCTGGTTCTGAGCTTGCGAATTATTAACAGAACATGACAGGTTTTTCCCACAAACCTTAAAGGACAACACGTATTCAGGGGAAAATGTATAATGTATAAAAACACATTGAACAGTACACAGGATGGTGTGATATAAAATACTTTAAAATAAATCAAATATCTGTGAAACAAAAAATCTTAAGAAATGTTTAGCCATGTTGAAATAACAGCAGATCAGAATACAGAGTATATCAAATAAAGTAAATGAAAACGTTTTGTTAAGATAGTTTAGTAAAGGGGCGTCTACAGAAAGAGACAGCAAGCCCCTCCTGTCTTTCTATTTGAATTTCCAATTCTAACCCGTTCCTCATCCTGTAGGCATTCATCTGCCCTGGACCGGCCAGTAGCATTTCAGCTCTCTCAGCCTCACTTCCACAACTTTCCATCCATTTCTGGAAAGAAAGAACAGGAGGGAAGAAAAGGACAGAAAGGAAATGTGAATGATTTTATCGACATATCAACTAAATCTGGTGGGGCTACACAACATTTGGAACCCCTGATGTGACATACAGTTGCTTTACCTTTATTGCAGTCCCTGGACATATCGCGCTCTTTCAGCAGGTTGTTTTTGAAATCTAATAACAGAAAGTGACACAAGTGATCGATGTATCCATTATGTTCAGGGCCCTGAGCAGTTACAACCAGTATGGATAGCACAAGTCCCCCTACTCAAACATTCTACTGTAAATGGCCAACTGCGGGACGGGAGACTTACCTGAATTCAGGTGATGCTGGTTGCAGACCTTCAACTCTGTGGCGTTCAATGCAATGTCTTCATACCCGCGACCCCTGCTGACCAGGAAGACAGGAAGTGATAGGGGTGAGGGGTCAGTGAGGGTGGAGGTACGCCTTGAATTAGAGTAATGTTCATTGTTAAGAGTGACACTCCACCATACTAAATCAGGTCTCACCGTTCAGAACTTTGAAGGTCGTACTGAAGCCCTAGACCAAGACAACACATTGACAGAACCAGTCACACAGCAAGCCAACTCACTTCAATGTCTCAAATGAAGTGTGGATTATGAGAAGAATTATACAAATACATTGTGAATGCAGTACATATAATTGAGTATTAGAATGTAGAGAAACACACAGTAGAACAGACCCACATACGCTACCTCTCTTCCTGCGTTGTCGGGTAAGCACAATGACAACTGTGACGATAAAAGCTAGGAGGAAGAAGGCAGCCAGGATGTAACCGAGTTGTTGGAAGAAGTGTCCTCCGTGCTCAGGGAGGATGACGTTGACCACCCTGGGCCTTTCAAGTCCAATCACGTTGGGGCCTGAAGGCGAAAGCACAACACAGTTGGTTCTCTGGTTGATGGGCCGCTGTGTCCAATCCTGCCTCTGAGGTTTCCAAGACAGAATTTGAACAATGTCATGACTTGTCTCCTAGTCTTCTTTTACCAGAATGACAACGCAATAATATCAGCTAGAAGGAAGGTACTGAGGGTGTCCACAGTGAGTATTCAGAGGCTGCAAGTTAATGCAAACTGAATGACAGACCGGGTGGGAATGTTTAAATGGGTCATAACTCAGGCACTTGTCATTACCAAAACAATTTCGGATAAATTAATTCTAAATTCATGCTAGTAGTACAGTAAAAATCTTTACTGCATGAGTACCTTTGCTGTGTGAGTAGTCTTTGCTGTATGAGTATCTTTACTGTATGAGTAGTCTTTTCTTGTATGTAGGAGTTGTCTTTACTGTATAATTTGTCATTACTGTATGATTATCTTTACTGTAACATTATCTTTACTGTATGAGTATCATTACTGTATGAGTATGATCTTGGTCCCATTTCCATTCCACATGATCCGTGCTGTGTGAAATCCATTTATTAATGACTGCCATGTGATGTCTATATGCCATTTATCTTTCATCATCATCATTTTCAGCAGAAATACAATTTTATGTTTTTTCTGTATCTGGGGGGGGGCACTATTTTAGACTGGTTTTAATTTCTTACAGAAAGCATAAAGTAAGAAAGACCAAGAGTTTCTTGTCAAAACAAGTAGTCATAATGAGTTCCAGACGTGATGTTACACATCCACAATGTTTTATGCCTAAAAGAGAAACACAGATTTCCGTAATGTGCAGTAAAAACTGTCTGAATTACTTTTCCAGTTACTTACTTCTGTCATAGACACAGTGGACTGTTTGCGCATTATGGAAAATAACTCCAAGCTGTTGTCATCTCTTTTAGGCCATGAAAGTCCACTGGCATGACTGGCCTGTGTGAGTAACAGACACTCACCACACAGTCACGCTCTGTGCAACACAAAACACTACTTATGCCAGATTTCAGACAGTTACTGTGGTCGGTCTATAAAGTGAAATATCTTGCAGAAAGGTGGGGGAGGTTTCATTTAGAAAGCCATGCGATGAAATAGATATATTTAAGCTATTAGGCCTAAAATCATCCATATAGCAGAGACATGCACTCATTAAGACTTTATTTCTTCCACTTGCTAGAATCCGTTCTAACCCATTTCCCACCCATACCTTTCCATTAGACAATAACAGTTATTGCAGAAGAACTGTCAATCAGTTGGTCACTGTTATGTAACCTTTACACTGGTCTCACTGTCATCGGCTAGGCTGAGAAGACAAATGATAGATATGGGGAGTAATGATGGAGGACCCCGTTATTATCACAGCCCGAGGAGGTGATTCAGCTGATGCGCTCATCCAGCAGTAGTGTAGTGACAGCAGTCTTTGGTATCATCCTGCATGTTACTCAGTTCTGCACTTGCACTTTGGACTAAATCGATTCTCCCCGGCCAAACCACATATGTCAGAACTAATCAAGAATAAGAATAAGCTAGCCCGAGAATTGCTCCTAGGCTGGAATAAGGAAGACATTAGCGGTGAAAACCTCCATGAGTGGATCTAGCAAATCCCGCTAGTCTTACACAGCAAGCTGTAGTCAATGTATGTAATTTAACACTTCCAAAGTCCCATCAGAGATGTTAATTAGTGTATTTCTTGTCTGTTTTGAATGTGGTTAACATGCATGAAACCACAGTGTAAAGGTCAGCTACCTCTGGGGAACAATTAGTCGAGCCTCTCTCTGTTTCCATTTTCCTGATGGATCAGATCAGACGAGAACCTACATGCAGAAACCCAGTAAGACACCGGCCGCAACAAGGTCACACCCCATGTGGTTTTGGTCTTGTTTAAACCACAGGGTTCATTTGCAAGATATCTTCGTTCATTATCTTGTAAATTGTATAAGTCCCAAGTGTACTGTCTCAAGGTAGCTGACTGTAGTGTTTCATATCAATTTATTATCTCACAGGTTTATTTTATCATGAACTGAAATATTTTCATTACCCTGGATTTAACTGCTTCTTTACTTTTTCTATTGTTAAAACATTGTGGTGAGGCGAACAAGCAAGTAAGCATTTATTTTATATGAACACACAAGAGTGAAAACATTCACTAATAGATTAGAACTGCAAGTCCAAGTCTGTTCTGTGCTGCCTTACAGAGGTCTGGTGGTGGTCACAAAACTCTGCTTGGGCTTGAAAGAAACAATTCCGGTGGGGAAAAACTATTGTCAATCCCCAATTACAGGGGACTGTAAAGGTCTGTACGCCAAAATATGTGCTGTCCCAAATGAAAACTAAGGAAAATGTACAAATAAGAGAAAAGTCAAGATAAAACAAAATAATTCAAGACTGTCTGCACTGACCCACCATAATTTATTCCTGCATACTTTATAATGCTGTTAAAATGGCGACGTGAGATCGAAAACTCCCACAGATCCAGCCCCTGCCAACTCCACCCCCACTGTTCCCTGATGTGTCCCAGCTGGGCCAGATGCTGACCAGATGTAGCACACGTCCGCCTGCCTCTGATAAACATGGCACAACCAGAGGCAAAGACAGAAGGAAAGAAACAAACCTACCAAACGCACTGTATAGTGTTTTGCAGACACGTAACACGTCTGCATGTAAATGTATGACTGCGGTTCCATTGGTATCTTACTGAAATATAACATACACTAAATAGGTTTCAGAGCCGTGGTCCAGTGGTACGTTCATTACCCGCCTCCCGCCTCCACCTCCCGCCTTCCTCTGATTGCCACGGCCAACCAAAATTTAGCAAAAAAACCCCAAAGAAATATAAGTGAGGAGAGTGAGTGCCCTCGCTCCTTTAAAGAAAACACAGAGTGCCAGATTATTAGACTAGAGATCAAGAGAGCCTGGAAATAAAGTGGGTAGGAACATTGTTCTGTAGATAGACAGTTGAGTTTGGGAGAGATAGAGAAACTTAAAGAGAATAAGAGTATTAAAATGGTCAAGGATTACTCATACTGTACTCCTTATTTCCCTGGAGTCTGGCTGTTCTGCCACTGTCTAACTATGTGGAGCTAAAATGGTTTCTCCTGTAAACTAAGACGCTCAACTACGGAAAAATGAAAAAGGGCTCCAATGAAAATGAGAGTACTTCCGTTTTGGGCAATTAGTGGCTGTTCAGGCAGACTGCCTGCAGTTCAACATTAGACAGATTCCCCAAACAAAAGCCCTTCCCTTCACCAGGCTTTAAACACTCCAAACTCACTCTGCCTCTCTTGGTAAATCAATGCTCATAGGCTTTTCTTCTCCCCCATCTCTGGCTTTTCCATAATTCTGTTCTTTGTTGCTTTTTCATTGCTTTCAGATATTCCCCGATTCTTGTGTAAACTGCAGAAATGGTGGAGGGGCGATCTGGCTGAAAGATGCACTGACTTCACTGGACAAAAATGTCCATAAAAAAGGCTCATACAATAAATATAACACAATAACTGTGTTCCCGCAGGATACTGAAAAGACAGGCTGCCACAAACCAATCAAACCAAGAGGCAAGAAACAGACAGGCAAACCAAGAGGCACGAAACACACCAATCGAATCAATAGGCAAGAGGATGTGAAACAGGCAGTAGAAAGATATATCCTGCAGTTGAGTACAGACACAAAAGAGTAAGGGATGAGTCTTACTTGCGATGTCGTTCGGTAGTGTGTGGGGTACACCAGGAGCAGCCGGGACAGCAGGAGCAGCAGTGAGGACCGGAGGAGCTGGGGGCTGCGGAGGCCCCACCATGAGCCTGAAGACGCGTCTCTCGCGCAGGCCACAGTAATGGTGATGGAGGTGGCAGGAGTAGAGACCCTTGTGTTCTGGCTGCAGGTTCCCGATGGTGAGAGAGAAGTCCCCCACAGAGAAGGCGTCCTCAGAGACACTCATCTGGTTCTGGGGGAAGAGCGGTCCGTACTTCCGGCGCTCCCCGGAGGCATACAGGTCCACCAGGCGGTCGGCCCGGTCAGGTCTCACTCCCGGGGGCTGCCAGTCCCAGTGAGCCACCTGCTGCTGGTCCTCCTGCTGGCCCTCCATCCACAGGGAGCGCCGGTTCACGCAGGGCAACGCCACGCTGCTTCCCAGCAGCACCACCAACACCGTCTGGTCCCCGTCCCAGAAGCGCTTCTCCTTACGGGCTGAGAGACGGGACAGGTTGAATGCGGTTCCCCCGACGTGAGCACGCGGAACGTGTAAGATCATTCCTGTTGTCACAACTCCGAAATCTACTGAGCATAGTCACCTAGCTTGGTGGTGTTGAGCTGTATCTTGACTGACTGCTGCAACTGGCAGTAGTGGTGATGCAGATTACAGGTGTAGACACCTCTGTCGGCATTTCCCACATCTGGAACGACGACACACATTCACACGTCTAGCTTTCCAGAACGGTAACGCCATCCTATTTCATGGAGCTGAACGTAGACTACAGTGGACAGAGCCAACTTACTGTTTATAACCAGGGAGAAGTTTCCATCACTGAAGGCGCTTTTGGAGATGGTGACGCGTCCTTTGTTGAACCCGTTGTATACTCTCTCTTTGACGCCAGAGGACATGTCTAGTATCCTCTCCACAGAGTACCCCGGGCTGCTCCGAACCAGGTCCCAGTGAACCACCCTCTGGCGGTCCTTCAGCCTGTCCTGGGTCCACACCATGCGGGGGCTGCGGCAGGGGAGCATGGCCTGGGTCCCCGCCGGGAGGGTGATGTTACTGGCCTCAACCACTACGCCTAGAGTGCCGATGCTCTGGCCCCGTGCTATTGCAACACACACACACAAACAAATATGATGAAGGAAACACATGAAGAAATGTTGTGGATGCAATAAAACTGGTAAGATAACATTCGTATTTTGGAGGTGAACTTACCACTGGCCAGGAAGACAGCAGAAACTGGAAAGAAAACACGACAGATTCGTCATAAACCCCCTAAAAGCACGCTCTCAAGCAGGTTTTGACTGAATTGACCAACACTGACCCCCAGACTGTGGTCAGCATGCTGCTGTTTAGAACGGACAGCTCAAACAGTAGTTAGGACTGAGTGATATTACAGCTGGGCGCTGAAAGAACTGGTTGGAGGAAAGGAGAAAATGGCCAAAAGTGAAAAACAGGGCCATCACATGTTTCCATTCAGTTGTAGGCATGAGATGAGTGAAATAAATCAGTAAGATGTATCTATCTATACACAGCCCCTCATGGGACTGGAGGCTTTTGTGATGTAAGTGGCCTTATCCTAACCCAGATTTTCACTCATCGCTTTTACTATACATGTGCTGTTTACCTAAGGGCCAGAAGCAGAGAGAGTGAGACGTAAGCAGCCTACACAAGTCAGGGGTTCTATTCAGTCCCTTGCAAACCTCTGTCAAGAGAAATTAACACCTAGCCAGTCCTTAAGTGTCACTGCCACTCCAATCGCGACATTAGGCTTCTCTGAGGTAGCTTCTCTCTTTAATTGAAAATATTTGTCATGATGAACAAAGGACAAGAAAAGTATTTGGACAGTGAACATTTTTGCTATTTGTATGTGATATGAAAAATGGCTATGGGGTATAGACTATATATTTTAACCTGAGGGTATTTTCATTCATATCGAATTAACCATTTCAAAATGAAACCATGTTTTGTACATTGTCCTTCCATTTAAGTACTTTGGCGTGTTTGCAATGTTAGTGCACACAACAAAATTCTGTCAATGTAAAGTCTAGCATTTGGCTTACTTGAGAAACATCTTGTCTGCTCAGATTACAACGGAGTGCCTCATTGGACAATGCTTCTTCATGCAGCAAGACAATGATTATAAGACATTAATAGAGCACACCTATCATATGCTAAAGACAAGAGTGAAAGCTAAATGGCCCTGACACAAACGGCACCTGAAAAAGGCTGTAGTACAGTCATGACAGGTTATCAACGGGGGAAGACACCAAACATCTGGTAATGTCGGGGGTAACAGACTTTGGAGGTGATTCAAAAACACGTTTTTGGCTGCCGGTTATGAACAAAAACAGTGCAGACTGTCTGTTACTAAATCATTAATCTTATACTGATGACAATACCTTCCAATTAAAGCTGACAATCTGCACTCTAACCTCATAGTCATAGTCCCATATGAGGCCTAATGGGAAACTGTGATGGAAGCTGGTATAAACAAGTCTGTAGTGAGAGAGAAAAAAAGAATCTTAAACACTGTAATTTTCTCCTTGATCTTAGGCAGCATAGTAAATAACTAAATAGTTAACTACCTGATACATGTCATGTTTACAGTAACTTGGATATTAAAGCAAATTGCTAAGGCCTTATGTTTAATGTTCAGCTTGAAGGTCCATTTATTTATTATTACAGCCAAACTTGGGAGGTTCCAGCCTCCCATAAAATTTCAAAAACAAAACATGTGTCTAATGGCCACAGAGGAAAGATTATTGATGGCAATGAGATTGGGACGGGTTACAAAGCCATTTCCAAGCAATTTGAAGTAAATAACTCAACTACCCAACAGATAATAATCTACAAAGTCAGACCACTGGCTTTCTACATAGGACAGGTCGACAAAACAAATTCAGCCCAAGAGAAGATCGAAAGAAAACAAAAATCCAAGGGTTAAATTAAGATATCTACAGGTCTCCCAGTCAATGTGGAAGTGCATGAGTGATCTATCTCAAAGAGACTGCACAAACCTGGCCAAAGTGAGAAAATCAGGAATGGATCAGGATGTTCCCAAAAAACCAAACAAAAAAAAAAGTCAAGACACGACTGAAGATTGCCAGACAACACCTGGGTAAAGACCAAAACTACCTGAACAATATGCTCTGGGCAGGTGAGTCAGATGTGGAGTTTTTTGGCCGCAATGCCATATGCCATTTTGGACAAAAAACTGCCTTTGATCAGAAGAACCTTAATCCAAGCAGAAGGAATAGATGGTTATGGAATGTTGTGGGGGGACTGGATGTGGGCCATGACCCCAGATGATGTAAGGAACCAATAGACAGTTACAAGAAATGGCTACATTAAGTTATTTCAGCCAAACCCTAACCCTATAACCACATTTCTGTAGATTGTTTTGATGAATAACTTACTCCAACATGTCATTTTTGAGAGTAATTTGTAAAGTGATGTTATATGTCTCTATCAATTGCTTTAAAATGAAGACTATATATCCATGTACAAATATATATATATAAAAAATATTTTCACATGAGAAACAATCCTAAAGAACTGCAGATACAGCCCAAAAAACTCCAAAGGCAATTCAGAGACATTCTTTCCATTCAAATGCTTTGTAAGCATTGTTGGGTTGACAGTATACCGAGGCTAGAATCAGTCATCTTCTGAATCAGAACTCCTTTAACCTGTTAATCCCCGCTACTCCTACCAGAAGGTTATGATGACAGACTTACATGGCAGTTGTGATTTGTGAGCAGAATAGATCCTATCAAGTCCTGGAGCGACCACAGTACTGGTATATTGTGGCATAGTTGTACTGCCAATTCCAGTTATTTTGAATGTTTTCATTAAGCTGTGTCAACTAGAATAACTATTTAAGAGTTCATAGAATCCAGTTGTATTGACGAGGCAACAGAGCTAAATTATGACTTTCACCAGTAATCCCCCTTCCCCAGGATCCTGATACTCCAGTCTCTAGATGCTGAGACACTCATTACTGATACGTATAATAACAGGGTGCAGGGATTGTGCTGACCCCACCACTCTGACCACATTTAACTCAAAACACATTGGAGTCGACCCGTAAGAAAAACACCCGCAAACCACCACATTTCTGATTCAGACATGAAGCCAATAGTCCTTCAATTCTTTTACGCAATGCATAGGCCCCCGGAAAGCATGTGGAATGTCAGTCTTTTCCATTATCATACAGGACTTCATCAAAGATCGAACAAAATAATAGCCGTATTAAAAAAAAAAAGTAGCCATCTACTCATATGTAGGTCAAAACAAAAGTAAATCAGTGGAACTGTTATTACGGCCAACAGTCACCCTGAAGTACAGTAAAATATATATGCAGAGATTATCTACAAGGTTGCCATTACTTTCAATTGTCTTTTACATTTTCAAAACTGATTAAACAAATAACCAGCCGAGACATTTTCAAGTAGCCATAAACAAAATAAACACCCTAGTAACTTGGTACAAAATCACTCATCCTACTTTCTGACTGAATAAACAATCTTCTAAGGCAAAACTATTCAAACAAAGCTTTTGTTATAGTTTTAGTACAATTAAAACAAGGAACTTACTTAGAAACAACAGCAACATGCCCTTTAGTCGCACTTGTACTTTCTGTAAATGTAGATGCAGATTGTAAAACAGTGCTTTCCAGACTAAAGGATAGAAAGCAACACCTAAAAAAACCAAATCAACCAGCAACAATAACACTACAGATGTCTTTTTGAGAGTCTAGATCAGGAGTAGATGCTCCTCCTCTGTTTGCCTGTGAAATCCTACACCATCCTGGCTGTTACACCGTATAACAGGGAGAATTAATCATCTACAGCTATATAGCGGTAGGCGCAAAAGTCTCTGCTTTCTGACATACAATAACTTCTTATTTTACTGAAGTATTGTTTTTAAAATAGTGTTTTTGGCTGAATATCTTCAGACTTACAAGTCAAAAATGTTAATAAAAGTTGTTGCACCATTCTGCCACCCTCTGTTAGCCTTATGCAACTGCACAACAGGTTTAAAATAACAGCAAATACTAAGTATGAAAACACAGGAATTATTTATTAAAAACACAGACACTGTTAGGATTTGAAAGTTACGTTTATGGTTTCTTTTCACCTCCGACGACCATTAGACCATCAACAGAGGAAATAAAAACACATGTTGAAGATCTCAATATCACTGATGACTGAGATCAACTTTGAGTAGCAATGGAGAAGAGGCTGCGCTTGAGGCCTGTTATGACCCTGACTGGGTCAGTGAGCAGTGCACTGCTTTACTTCACTCCCTCTTGGACTTGTACTGTCTGATGTAGATCTTAGGTGTGTTCCATCCTTCCGGGGCTTTCTTCAGTCCAGCACGCATCCAGATTCTCTCAAGATCCTTCTCAAAGCGTTTCTGAATACACAGAAAGACAGAGGCATTGTTAATGATCTCAGATTTGCTGTAACAATATAGCAAACGGAACAGTTTGTAAGCGTTTGGATGCGGTGGGACCAATATTAACGGGTTAACATAATTGCATAAACAAGGTGTCATTGGCCAGGATCCCAGAAGGGGGATCACCATGTTGCGCATCACTGTCATCAGTGTCAGAAAACTCAGTATTAAAAGAGTATTTAGTCGGGTGAAGGGGAAATAAAAAAAAAAATCAGAACAACATTATTCCTCCCATCTTGGGCTGAAACACTGACCTGCTTCTTTTTCCTTCTGCCTTCCAAAACTCTCCTCCTCAGGAACTTGGTGCGCTTCATGAGTTTCTTGTACTTGTGCCTGTTCATCTTACGCCGTCTGATCTCCAGCACATTCTTACAGCCGAGAGGCGTTACGGGAACATCCTCTTCTTCAAGGAGAGGAACTCTTAGTGGTGGCAAAACCTTGGCGTCCAACATCATGTCACCTTCCTCCATGGGCAGCGATACCTCTAGCAGGGGAGGGAGGGAGTAGCGCAGAGAGAGCCAGCTCTCCAGGGGGGACACTGACAGTTTACGAGGGATAAGGTACTCATCCAGCTCTGGCTCCAACACCACCCAGCGTTGGGGTGGCTGTGTGTTGTCTGCTGCTGTCGCATAGTGTCTGGGTTTTCCAAATAGAGAAGAGCAGCAAGAGGAAAAGACAGGAAGTAGAGATTCACGCAATGACTGTCCTGAAGTCTGAAGTGCACCTGAACATTAGGGGCAATATACAGAGTTGTATTAGATTACGGTTTTAAGTGACAGCTTAAAGTGATAGATGTTGCGTATTTTTTATTAGAACGTACCAGTTGCTCTGCAAAGCCGACTGATGTGAGGGGCCACCCTTGAGACAAACATGTCTACGACTCAAGCGGATACATCGGGATTTAATCAGTCAATATGTCACTCCAACGGTGCGCTAAGAATATAAGTTAAATAACATATCAGATGAAGAACGTCAAATCAACGAATGTTAACTATATCTTAGTTAGTCGACTACACCGACAGATGTCCAGCAATTAAACGGTTGCTGTATATGAAATCACCGCCTGTATTACAGTACACTTTGAAGTACTTAAGCAATTAAATACATGACGTTAGTTGCTATTTGACTTTTAGCTACAAACTGACCACTGTGTTTGTGGGGGAGCAGAATGTCAAACATCGTTTCGGTACTTTAGTGAAGTAACTAGCTTTCTTGCTAACGACGCTAGTCGCTATAACTTTGGGTGCCTACGTTAAACACTCGACTATAAAGGTTCCCCAAACAGTTGTACCACCGTCCACAACAATCCCGATATTGCATTTACCAACACCCAATAAATAAATCGACAGTAACAACATTATTCTCGCAATGACTTACTTGACACATAAGCGGAGCTAACGATAGCACAGCCTTCGTTTTCAATGTGACTCCAGAAGACAACTTCCGGTCCATCCAAAACCTTTTTCCTCTTTTTGATTAACGAAATCGTCATTGACAACATAGTTCCACCTCAGTATTTAAATTAATTAT
Organism: Novumbra hubbsi; assembly: GCA_016801125.1. NCBI lineage: Eukaryota > Metazoa > Chordata > Actinopteri > Esociformes > Umbridae > Novumbra > Novumbra hubbsi. Next base: position 4,604 of record JACXGK010008956.1, on the reverse strand, counting down.
TCTTCGTCACACTATGTACATTAATGCACCCGTCACAATGTTTGGCACATCTACTAATTTCTTTATGTTGACTATTTTCATCATTGTATAATAATAGTGAAGACATCAATACTATGAATTAACACACACTGAATCATGTAGTAACATGCACTTTGCACGCTTTTGTCATTTTCTCAACAAGCTTCGTGAGGAAGTCGCTGGATGATGTCCATCATTAGGGTTTTCCTGAAGGAAGTTACATCAGTTTTCTTTAGATATTATACTGACTGCACATCTTGCACTTGCACATTATTTTTACAAGAGGGAGACATACTTTAATCGTTACTTTCACTGTGCTATATTTGATTGAATGGTTCTTATTCTGCAATGTTCCATAAAACCCTTAAACCTTTTAACAACATAACATTAGGAGACATTTAAATTAATTCAGGCTCTTTATTTAATATTTTGTCAATATTTACACATGAGGAAAACATATTTACAAGTAACTATTAAAACACAAATACAATCATTTGAACAAATCACACTAACTATGAATCAGTGTTGATGCATTTTCTAAATAACTGATCATTTAAATCTCAATATCCTGATGGTGTAGTACTAATAGTGCTCTAGTAGATACCACCATTAATATGACCATAACATAAGCAAAGCAATAAAACTCTACACCACTGGATGGCACCATCACTCTGGTGTTTTGGTCTGAACTGGACTAATGTAAATACTAGTGTACAGCTACCTTAAAGACATATGGAGGAGTAGATGTTGTGATTAGAAGCAAAACAATCAGTATACATCATTCATATTTTTAAAAAATATTTAAAAAATACCAAAATTATAATAATGAAATGATGCATCTCTCAGTAATTTATGCATCTTTCAGTAATTTTCCTATATTGTTTTCACCCCCTCAATGAAGAAGAGTGAAAGACTCATTCACATTTCATTCTGCTCCGGTCGATGTGGCACAGTTATGTAAAAGAGGAGGAGCTTCCACTTTTAGAGTGCTCTACTTTTAGAGACCAATGGTGGTTGGCCCATCAAATAACTTATTTATAGGAAATTCTTTCAATGGTTTCATTCAGCTCAGAAAGAGGATGAAGAGGTATATAGTAGGCTACAGGCTTTTTATTGTTTGACAGACAAGTGTATTGATGGCTTATGGAGCTGTGTTGTAGCTAGATAAATCCAGGGAAGAAATACCAAAGTATGAGTGTCATCTTTATTTACAATACGTCATCTCTGTACAGAGAACTATGGCAGGACATTAATATGTAACCTGCCTTATCAACACATAGAGACGTAAACTTAAAACCATTTCCAAAAAGTAGTGGAATATAAAATCCTTCAGGGTAGTTGTATACATATACAGTATCTGTTCAATATCTATTCTTCATTCAACTTCAATCGCTTTCACTGTTGCTTTGTAACCTCTCCTAATAGAGTTGACAGGGAATACCAATTCACATTATGGTTGTCTTACTCTTTTACTACTTTCTCAGTTTATTTTAAATTACTTCAAAATGAAACTTGAAATTACACGTATTTTGTTAAATTTACAGCCCTGCACGGAATAAACAGGAATGAATGTATAATGATAAACTGTATAACACCATCATGATTTTCACTTGGAAACATCTGTTGGACAACAGTAGATCTGGAATGGAGTGTCACCATGGTGGGTGGACTGTACAAACCTAAGGATTCATCCCTGTACATCTCTACCGTAATATATTATTCATCTATAATATGAATTTTAATAAAATATATAGTTTAATAACAGGCCAACCGTTAAGTTGTCTCACTCCCAAATAAATTAATACGAACATATTTTTTGTTTCGACACCGCGTATGCATAGCAGATCGACCAGCAAGCTAGCTTCGTGGACCAACTCAGTGATTCAATATGGTTATGAATTACCCTTGTAGTCATCAACACATTCATACCTCACTTACTTTAACCTGCTTGGTACACACATTAGGATAGAGCTACCAGTGAAGACAGAAAGTGCAAAGCTAAAATTGACAGTTAAACACTATAAAAAACGTATGGCGGTTTACAAGAATAAATTCGGTACCAGGTAAACAACCTACGTGCAAAAACCGTTTGAAACATAAAGAGAACATCTCCATAAAATCTGAAACTATGCTATAACCAATGACTAGCTTCTTCTGGCCATGTCGATAAGAGTAGAAATAATGAACGTTTAGTAATAATGAACGTATAGAGAAACAGTATTTTGTGGTCCAAAGTGGTCTAGCAGTCAATTACGCACTGCTGGAACACATAAAACCATAGTCGCATGGCTGATATTCTGGCAAACTGTACTCTCTCTGTCTTTCACACATTCGCTCCTCTACCCAAAATAACTTGAATAAAACTGTATGTCTTAATTTTAAGGCTATGTCCATTCTGTCTCGTTACATCTCCATCTTCATTTACAGTATGAACAGGTGAGATCTGAAGTACATTGTATATTGAGATGACCATATCCCACTAATTTAAAAAGAAAATATTCACTCTTTCCTGGAGCAACTGTTTTTGGCTGTACAGTATTATACACCAAGTTATTAAAGCTATAGCAAGTAGACAAATTACAATCACCTTACCTGAAAAATCACTAACACATTAAACTGTATTCAACATAACTAACATTTAATAATAAAAATACATCTTTGTTGTTGGATATATTGGAAACTGAAAAAGTAAATGGGTTCAACTCAAATTCAAAGTGTTTTTTTAGGCAGTGCTACTCTCACTATACTGTACAATCCATGACAACTTTAGCATGCCTCTTTCCAAGGTCCCTGGCAGTCAATGGCACTGTTGATACCCAGTGTGATCCTCATTTCTATGTACAGTGAAGCAGATGAAGCAACGAAACTAAACCAGATGTACCATTTGTTCACTGGGACAAATAAAACAATTTACTGGCAACACAAGTTTGTTTCTGAAACACAAAACCAGGAAGTAGATGTGTGTACAGACAGACAGGCAGAGAACTGAGCAGAAAGAAACAACGTCTCTATGTATCACTTCCCCTCCTGGCACGGCAAGCCACCATCAACGCAACCACCGGGGCTTCTGGGAAGAGCTGCACTGGCCTCACTGACCAGCAGACTGGCCAGGCTTCATCTGTTCATCGTCATCCTTGGTTACAGCAAAAGCCTGCGTTCTCCTCATCACCCGGAAGGATTGGGTCTTATGGGAATGCTATAGGAAGAGGAGACAAAACTCTTACTAAAAGTTGCTGTTCGAAAATGAGAAACAGGCATAATAGGTAGAGTAAGTGTCAAGATGTGAGTTAACCGTTAAAGGTCTTATGCCTTCCTCGGATGACCAAAATCCGCCACCTCTTGACCTTTTGACCTCTCAAGAGGTCATCCTTTATATTAGAATTATGTCCTATATATTGTGGATTCTCAAAACCCTTAACTAGAAGGAGGTTGAATAGATAACATTTAACGTTTAGAAGCGAGCATATTAAGTATATTGGTGAAAATGGGTAAAGAGAATATAAAAACGTATGTTGACATGTAGTTGTTTTTATTGAGAAGCACATTGTATACTCCTACAGATAGGGCTTTTTATTTCTAATTTAAACATCCCCTGGGGTTCAAAATAACTCTAAGTTGTTTATTGTTTGAGCATATAACATAATAAACAGAACAACTGCATTATTTCTTCAAAATACAGTAAAATATCAACCACAATTGTCATTTTGGGGTCACTGTATCTTGATTTGATTCTGATCTGATAAAATGTTGATTTTCTTTTGTGAATTCATGAAATACAGTGTTTTTGGGGTCTAGATTTGGAAGGCTTCGACTTTACAAACATACACAAACGACATGGTGTTCTTTGCAGCAGACTGTCCCCTACAAGGCTTCCATAATGAACAATTCTGGAGATATGAATAGTAAGGTGACAAGTGCGTTTCTGAGGGGGTTTTGGCAGTGTTTTGGTGGTGGAGATTTGGAAGGGGTGCGTCAATCGCCCTTTGACATGGACTTTGAAGTGTTTTTGAACCGTAGTAGTTTTATATCATATAATGCAATACACCCCTCCCTACATCATTCAACCATGAACCCCACTTGAATAATTGGACTTACCTGCAGATGAATATCCAGGATCTAACCAGTTGGGATAGGCTAACAGTTCTGGATAGGGAGAGCAGACAAACAGAAGAGCAAAGAGAGCAAGAAAGATTTACACAACAACACCAGTCCCAGCAGGATCACAGCAGTGACAATACAACAGTGGCACTAGTCCCAGCAGGATCACAGCAGTGACAATACAACAGTGGCACCAGTCCTAGCAGGATCACAGCAGTGACAATACAACAGTGGCACCAGTCCCAGCAGGATCACAGCAGTGACAATACAACAGTGGCACCAGTCCCAGCAGGATCACAGCAGTGACAATACCACAGTGGCACCAGTCCCAGCAGGATCACAGCATTGACAATACAACAGTGGCACCAGTCCCAGCAGGATCACAGCAGTGGCATCAGTCCCAGCAGGATCACAGCATTGACAATACAACAGTGGCACCAGTCACGGCAGGATCACAGCAGTGACAATACAACAGTGGCACCAGTCAC
>JACXGK010008955.1:0-21042 GCA_016801125.1 Novumbra hubbsi | reverse complement strand
GTTCTTGTCCTGGCTGCCCCGTCGGGTAGAGGGTTCTTGTCCTGGCTGCCCCGTCGGGTAGAGGGTTCTTGTCCTGGCTGCCCCGTCGGGTAGAGGGTTCTTGTCCTGGCTGCCCCGTCGGGTAGAGGGTTCTTGTCCTGGCTGCCCCGTCGGGTAGAGGGTTCTTGTCCTGGCTGCCCCGTCGGGTAGAGGGTTCTTGGCCTGGCTGCCCCGTCGGGTAGAGGGTTCTTGTCCTGGCTGCTGTTTGTATCCATTAAGAGCCACAGTAACTTGAACACCCACTCACCCCTCCCCCTTTCTTGATATGTACATCCTGCTGGGAGTGTCTAGCCTGACAGAGACAGTGTAACTGTGCCCAAAACCCCTGCAGTAGGGGGCTACACAACGAGTGGTTGGGTGTGACCAGATGAGCCAGGCCCAGAGCAAGGGGTTAGGATGTAGGGGGTCAGGATCAGGTTCCAACGCTCATGTAGTGGCTCACTGGGATTAGGAGAGAACACACGTATTTCATAAAGCACTTTCCAGGCCCAGGGACGTCACCAAGTGGTTCCAAGGACACCCAGCCCAAACCCCAAAAGGGAGGGCAATTGACATGCTAATGCAGCAGCTGGGAGGTGCAAAAAGGCATTCAAATGGAACTGGACAACAGATATGAGCCTCGTGTCGTTTGGACCGTTGGTGTGTAAAGGAAAAAGTCCAATGTGTTTAGCTGACATTGGCTAGCTGATGACAGCAGCAGTTAAGGAGGAAATGCCCCGTTGGCTGACTACCCAAGGGCTCCCTCAGAGGTGTGTTTATGCGGGCTGGCTGGCTGTGTGCGTGCGTGGGTGGGTGCAGGATAGTAGCCAAAGCCACGAGCTCCGCTAAACATGCGGTTACTACATTATTCTAATTAGGCTTATATCAACTGTAGGTTTCTTCAGAAGACCAAGTGATATTGCATAACGTGCATCTGGTGTTTTGGAGGCATGAATTTGCAGACTGACCGACGGGTTAACGATTTCTCTGGGATGCCAAAACGCTGGCACGGGTCCGCTGTAGCAATACATCTGGACACACTACTGGCTCTTTGGTTTAATTGCCCGCGAGTTCCTGATCATTAGAGAACTTCATCTGCACATTTGCAGCCAGTGTGAGAGGAATAAAAAACAACAATCAGCGCAGAGAAGGGAGGACCACTGGACCAGATTCAGAACTGTGTGGTGAGTTTTCTGGAGCCCCAAGCCGCTGAGGGGTCACCAAGTGGTCATCACACAACGCAAGAGGAGAAGCCCAACAGCTAGAAGACTCCGGCCGTTTCCCAGAATTGCCCTCTGCGAGATCATGAGTAGATCTCACCTAACCTCCTCGGTCCACTCACACCATGACCTGGTCTTTCCAAAGGACGCAGCATTCAAAGAGTGGCCTTTATTGACTGCCCTGCCATGATACATGTATTTTTTTCCTCATTGCAAATTAAAAACAAAGCGCTTTACAATTCATCAGCATCCGACACCAAGTCACCTTAAATAGAAGGGCATCAACCCAGCAGCAGGAGCAGCATCAGCTCCTTTGTGCGAGGAGGAACATGAGGAGCACGTCCAGAGTCCTCCCAAATGACACCCTGCTGCTCGATTGGCGCTCGCCGGAAAACACCGGAATTGGCAGGTCCGCCATCTTTTCATAGATGAGGGCAGGTTCACAGGTGACCTGAAGGAGTCTGGAGACGTGAAGGAGTCTGGAGATGCCGTGGTGAACGTTATGCTGCCTGCCACATCATCCAGCATGACCGGTTTGGCCCTGGGTCCGTGACGGTCAGGGGAGAAATTTCCTAGGAGGGTGGTACAGTCCTTCACTTGTTGGCCAATGCTACCCCACGACTGCTGTAAGGCACCGGGGTGAAATCCTCAGAGCCATTGTCAGATGTTACGCTGGTGCACTCAATCGGTTGGTGATTCTGGTTTCCATTGACCCCTGTTACGTCATTTTGTTCTCAACGAATTACACAATCGACAGTGAAGATTTTGACCTTTAATATATTTCCTTCAAAACCCTGATGTGTATTTTAAGTGTTCCCTTATTTGTTTCCGAGCAATGTATATTATATAAGTGAAGGCCGAACCCATCTGGATGGAAATGCAAATGTTCAGAGGAACGCTCCTCTTATTCCTCTGAACATTTGGATTTCCATCCAGATGGGTCCGAGCAATGTATATTATATAAGTGAAGGCCGAACCCATCTGGATGGAAATCCAAATGTTCAGAGGAATAAGAGGAGCGTTCGTTCCTGCGACTGACCAGCCCAAACCAGGCAATAATCACCATGAGGACAGACAGATGAGACAGACGGACAAGACAGGCACATGATCTCACCTCTGGCCAGCTGTGTTCTGCTACTCGTCAGGAGGGTTTCGGTGGGCTCGGGAAGGGGGGCCACGCTGGGGGCCTTCTGCAGGTCAGATGACCGAGCCTTGATCTCCGCAGACCTCTTCAAAGACACGCGTGACGGTTCCCTCTGGACTGCGAAAGCACACAGACACACGTGATATCGTAACTATCTGCAGACAATCAAATAACCGCGCTGCTCAGAACAGAAGGCTGGTTGGGAAAAACATGTGTCTGGGAGACTTGAGGTCAATTTGAGTCACCCAGGCTTTGTGGGTGCGTGCGTGTGTGTGTGCATAAGGAACAACTATGTGCCAATTACTCACTGTGCCAATTACAAATACTCAGACAGTACATCAGGGAAAACATCCCAATGTGTCAGTGTTGAGGGTTTGTGGCTGTATTTTAGAGTGAACGTGTGAGGATTTGTGTCTGTATATTAGAGTGTGTGTGTGTGTGTGTTTGTGCGTAATTGTGAAAAAGGGACCACTAACAAGAGGAGCGGTTTGTAGTGCCCAAGAAGGAGTGGTATTCCCTTCCCACACGCCGTAGTGAGACACACGTAGTGTTCCTCTCCTGCTCAACTCGCTCCGCTAAATCACCTCTCATCCACTATGACAACAGAACCGAACAACCTACGCAACCTTGCAGAAGTTGCAGGGAAATCTTTAGGCAAATAAAGTTGTGAACAAATTTGTTCACATGGAATCTGCCCCTCTGACCGTGAAGGCAAATGGCCAACAGGAGGATGAACCAATTGGACCCCAGGACAGTGACGAGTCAACTGGGATGATAGGTGTCTACTCTTGTGGGTATAGGAACGGCCTTTCAAAGTACACGACTAGTCCTTGAAAATGCCTTAGCCAAGCCTCTGATGCACATCCTGTAAAAGTATGACTTCCAGAATTAGTCGATAGTTCTAAACGCATGAAGCACTGGTGAGCAACACAATACATCCTCAAATGTTCACCTTTGTCTAGAGATCTTTCCACTGAGGGTCTGGGTGAGGCCATCTTCCTGACCAGGGTGAGTTGGACCATCTGGCCGGTCTTCTTCATCACCTCCACAACCTCCTGGTTGGTAAAGCCCTGTAGACTCACCCCGTCCAACTATAACAATGGGAAAATCCCAAATGACTCATTAACATTGACATGGGGTTCACGCCACTTAAGAAATCCAACCATGTCATTCCCATATTATTCTCATCTGCTGCGGTTGAATTTCTTCCTTTCTCATTTCTCTTGCTGCTCTGATCTGATGCATCAGACAATACCATGTATGGGCATTACCACTATAAACAGACCCTAAACAAACATTAGTGTCATTTGGGATGTAAGCGTTTGAAGCGCAAAGCACGGAACGTGAGAGAAGACCACCAACAACCGCTAATGTCGACGAGCTGCAAATCAAGAATACACGAGCAGAACTAGATCCGCATACATGGTCAGAAACATCTGGATCTTTGGCTTGGGAAAGAGATCATCTGCGAAGGTCAGAGAAGATGGATCTGCAGCCATTTAGTTAACTAAACAGGTAATCGTTGAAAATAGATTTTTAATAGAAACCTGACCCTGACAAAGACAGGATATATTTACAATCTAGTAATATTCACATGTGATAATATATATATGTAAATGATAGCAATCATGCACTCGCACACATACCTTTACTATACATCTGACTTCTGAAGACATTCGAGAGAAACAATAAACTTACTATTCAAAATGAAAATTGCTCGATGTCTTTCAGACACACCATGGGTTAATGAAGACGGCACTCATTAAAATCTTAATAAGGATCTCACCGCTATGATCCTGTCGTGGATCCGGATGTTTCCGCTCTGCTCAGCAGCACTCCCAGGAACTACATTCTTGACAAAAACCCCGACCGCATCTTACGGAGAAGGGGGAAAGAGAGAAAATAAAAAGCAAAAGAAGATGAGTTGTATGAAGGTGTATTGGGGAAAACGGTGTGCGTTTAGGGACTAGGTATGTATTTCGGCCTTTTATGGACGAGGGGTGAATTTATGTACTTAGGACACCCACCTACCTTTACTAGTTAAGGCATTGTATCCGATCATGGAGATGCCCAGGCTCTGGCCCTATTTAAGACACCCACCTACCTTCACTAGTTAAGGCATTGTATCCAATGATGGAGATGCCCAGGCTCTGTCCGTCCTTCTTCCTCAAAGGCACCTCGTGGATCTCGTAACCCTCCAGGTTGGGCTGCAACGGAGAGAAAACTCAGCTGAAGATGCCGAAATGCGCTGGTTCTCCAGTCCGTCACCACAAGAGGCAGGCGGCAGAGGATCGACCGGAGAAGGTTCCCCCCCCAACTCACCGTCTTGCTGACCCTACGCTGGGGTCCCCCTCCAGGGGGCGGGGGCAAGGCAGAGACGGGGCCGGCAGTGGGAGGCGGGGGGGGCGAGGTGGAGGGCTGTCCCGAGGGGTCCCGGGCAATGAGCATGCACACACGGCTCCCGCAGCCCTGCAGCACCTTGACAACCTGGTCGCTGGCCAGGCCCTGGGTGGGGGTCTCCCCGATGCGCAGGATGTGGTCTCCCGTCCGCAGGCGCCCATCCTGGGAGCGATGGCGGGAGGGAGACGGTAGAGGGTACGACAGATGGAGGGGCAAACTTGAAATGGGGGACATGGTGTAGGGTCTCTGCAAGTGCAGCTCTATGTATTCCACATGATGTGTTACAGCTTAGTACAGTCCATGAACGTTTCCCCCCCCGAGCTGTGCTGAGGTTCATGAAGCCCACTCAGACCTGTCATGGTTATTGTAGCTAATGTGATCCAACGGGTTCGCGCGTACCACACGAATGGGCGTGGCCCACCCTAGTGGCCCACCGGTGCTAAGCTAGGAAATGTACTCCCCGACTCACAGGTCGAGCAGAATAAAAACTAACAGGAGAATAAGGAGTTAGCTGGGGGGGGGGGGTCTAGGAAGAGAATGGGGAGAATTGCAGCCTTTGTGGAAAGGGAGAAGAAAAGCGTTTGATGCATAAAATCTCCTTGGGTCTGTGTGCTGGACAACAGGGGCACATTGAAGCCGGCCGTGGCCATTAAACGTTGAAATGGGAAACGCCAGGGTCCAACAAAGCCCCAATTTTGACAGCTTTTTCGGAGCATAAGATCCAGTGATGTGTGAAATGCTGCACTGTGTCTCTTGAACAAGCGGGGTTTTGTTGCCCGTGCCCAAGCGCTTTCAGACATTCAGACAGGGGGAGAGAAAGTGGGACTGAGGGACTGAGAATAAGAGAGAAACAAAATGGAGAGGAAAGAAGAAAGAGAGAAGGGGTACTGAGTGAAAGAGAGAGAATTTCCGAAACAATTGATTTTTTTTAATTCCAGATCCTTCCTGGATAACACTTTCTCAGAGTGGTTAAAACCAACACCGAAAGTTTTTGGGGGATTTTTTATTTTACAAATGAAATGACATGTTCCCATGTTAACTTGAACTGAATAAACCTCAAGCTCACAAAAGAATGGAAAAAACATCAAAGCATTGAGTGGGAACATAAAGAAAAGGACTGCTTGTAAATGAGCATCAATTGTGTCGGGGATTTTGGGCGTCCACAAGTAAACCTTTCGTGAACATCTCTTTAATTGTGAACAAGAAAGCGGCCCTTGGATCAAGATGTGGGCCGAATACTCTGTGTAGCCAGGATGTAATCCCCTTACAAGGTGATCATTCTACCCCTCTGGCTCAATGGCTATTATAATGTAACTGAGCCCATCGCGGACGCGCTAAGCATTAATTCAGCTAAACTGGCTGTTACTATTCATAGAGGATGCCTGGTATGTTAGCGAGGGATCAGGAAGAAGGAAGCATTTTAAATTTAATTAAGTCATGCAATAAAAAAACGTAAGGGTCCAAAGATATTCTTGAAATTGAGCAATATACCACATTGCTTGTTAGTAGGAATACAACTATTCTCAAGAAATAAATCGTGCAACGTACTTAGTCATTATTGGCGCTTAACTGTGAAATTGCTGATAAAAGAAATTGCTGTGGCTGATGAAATTAAAATATTTTCTATGACAATCTACAGCACATTTATTACTATAAACTTCTTACAATTTGTGGCCAAGACTCTATGAACATTAAGTGCACGTGGAGAGGTTAGAAACCATATTTATCAACACAAACACAGCAAATTACTCAAAATGACTTAATTAGTAATCTCAGTAAAGAAAAATAAGCGACTGTCTGACAAACAATTGCCCAAGGACCCTTCTAGGGCAATCAATGCCCCTCTGCTACCCCAGAATCCTGTAGGAAACCCTGGGAGAACTGTCCCACCCTGTGGTCTAGTGGTCAGAGGAACTCCCTTGGGGCACATTCAATCAAAGACTCTGCTCAAATGCTGATACCGCTGTATCGTTCCCAACGTGTCTAATGAAGCACAAGGACCAGACCAAATAGGTATACAAGTACACTGATAAAACAAGCCTAATCTGCTCACTGGTCATTACAGTTGTGAAGGGACGACAAGATAAACATGCCAAGCACCAGTAAAGAAATGCCTGTATAGACCTGACAGTTTGTCACATGCCAAGGGCTCATACCTATTTGTCCAATACGGATCCACATTCCCATTCTACACTGCAATGTCTTTTTCACACATACCTTTATGTTGGAGTGTTTTTGAAGATATTTCAATAAGAATTGATGTTGTTAAAACGGTGTAAGTTCTACAACCTTAGACCCTGAGAAAGCTGTTAATAAAAAGAGCTATGGCGTAGAATTTGGTCTTGTAAAGAAACTATGGCAATCATACACAGACCGCGAAGTTCAGTGCACGGAAGCGGTACTGACAATGAAACAGTGTCATCGGGCCATTCCTAATAAACACAGCAACAAGCGACACAGCCGTTAATCCCAGGAAGTTTGTGGACAACCTAAACATACTAGATGTCTGAACCCAAATTACAAGACCTGTCCGACCTGAATTCATGAGACAGACAGAAATGCAAAGTACTTCACAGAAGGTCTTCTCCAGAAGGACACCAGATCTACGACGACTGCATATCAATAACTCTGATCTGCTGAAGCCACAACAAACTACCCACAGACAAGTCATAAAAATATCTACCCTCTTTGCTGGACAGCATGGGTGGATGCAATCAGCAAGAAAACCAGCCTACGCCCGTTAGGCCTCATAGGAAGTTGAAATATTGCTCAATCCGAAAGGAGGACATTGCGATGTTTTATCCCACATGCATACAGCCAGTGACAGCATTAGTGTGGAACTCTAGCTTGACCAGCCAAACAGGATGGAGAGATACAGTGCATGTTGCTGTGCATCATACATGTAGCCGTGGGAACCAGTCAAAAAAGTCTGTAACCAAGCAACACCTTAGTGCAATATAACACATTACAAGGCTGCTCAAACTGTGATCTAAGGTGACTTGAAAGTAAGAGTTCATGCTGCGTTTGCATTCGTGATATTTCTTGTGCTTACTTTATTCAGGTTGTCTAAAACAATTATCTGCCATTGATATTTTTTAATTAAATAGACTTAACCAATTTAAACCCTTCCTGTTAGATGAATACGTTATCTGTTATGTTTAGTAGAGTTATGTATTGCCCAACATATAACTGAAATATCTGTTATGTTCGGTAGGGTTATGTACTGTCCAACATAACTGCCATATCTGTTATGTTCAGTAGGGTTATGTACTGTCCAACATAACTGCCATATCTGTTATGTTCGGTAGGGTTATGCACTGTCTAACATAACTGCCATATCTGTTATGTTCGGTAGGGTTATGTACTGTCCAACATAACTGCCATATCTGTTATGTTCGGTAGGGTTATGTACTGTCCAACATAACTGCCATATCTGTTATGTTCGGTAGGGTTATGTACTGTCCAACATAACTGCCATATCTGTTATGTTCGGTAGGGCGAATGTATCCGTCCGACATACCTTGTCAGCCACGCTGTTTGGGACAAGAGTCCTCACCACCACTCCTGTGGCCTTGCCTCCAACAATGCCGAAGCCCAGGCCCGAACCATCGTTCAGCAGCTCTATCTCCTCCACATGGCCCCACTGCTCCTGTTTGGTCCATAGGGAAGAAAACACAGAAGCAATTGTATTTCTAAGGTCAATATATATATATATATATATATATATAACAATTGTGGCATAAATTACACTTCAGATAACAATACAAAGATTTGTGGGTGAATAACAGTCATTTCTGAATAGTGTAGTTCCTTATTAAAACTTTTTATATCAAAATCAGAAACCTAAAAATAAAATAAAAATCCATATTTGAACACAAGCTCTGCACGTATGGTCAGAGGCCTGCAAGAGTCGAGCTCTGTGAACTATCAATGCATATCCACAGAAACCCTCCCATGCTCACAGCGCACGGCGGAGGAGCAACATCAAAAACTTTTAATGTCTTAAACATAAACGAGCAGAGGCTGATCAATGTCGAGGTCAGGGGGTCTCTTGGGTCCTGTTCTAAAACCTCTGTTACACACACATACACACATACACACAAAATCACCACAACGTCTCATCCTGGGCTCGTTATTAACCAAGCAGCTGCAAACAGGGCAGCTCTTTTCTCTTATTACAGTGTTATCTGATGGGTGACTTCCTGTGCAGTTTGCTCTCTATCTAATGAAACCTCACCGTGGTGGTCCCTGAGGAGCAGAAGCTCCCCTACTCCTTCTGCTCAATGCTTATCCCGCTTTCTACAGGAAAGACTAAGAGCCATTTCCCAGATAAGATGTGGAGCCAAACAGATCTGTTTTGTGGCAAAGGCCGGTCTTCGTCTAAGCTTTCAGGGTAACTGAACTAGTGTTCCCTGTTAAGGCACTAGCAGAGTTCTTTGCCAGGCTTTGTTACGTTGAATGAGGAACATTGTGTGAGGGCAAGGACAAAGATTCAATCAAACATGTTTGGACACTTTTTGTGTTCATGTTTGAACACTTTTGTGGGCATGGAGATGAGAACCGTCTTGCCCATTTTACAGTACACTAAGGTATTCTGTGGTTACCTCATTGGACCACCGAAGCATTGTGTACATGATTCAGTAATATCATTGGTGTTAAGCGCTAGACAAAATCAACATGAATACCATTGAGTACAATATCATCAGAACTTAGAACAATGACTTAAATGTATTTGCCATTAGATTACATAAAAAAAACATTGTTTGACAAGCTTCATAAGGAACTAGCATGCCCCTGATATAATCCATCAGAATACAGGCAGTGTCTTCTGTAATAACTGGGACCGTGAAGCCTTATTTCATACAAAAGGTTATGGGCAATAAGACAGGTATTCTCTATTCTGCATTCCCCATCTGAACAGTTTATCAAGTTTGTAAAGCAGAGAAAGAAAAACCTTTAGGGAAAGTTGAGATAAATTACATTTCAATACATATGGAAATGTCTCTAGCATAAAAACAGTCACAAATATTAGACTATCAGTTCTTATGAAACCCAAATAAACACAGCCTTGGGTTAGAAACAGTTTTAGTAAAGAAGCCATCATTGCAACAGGGATCCCAAGCCTTCTGTGTCAGGAAGGGAGATGTTTTTACTGGGAGGCTGGAATACAATGGCTTTTAGAGCGTTGAATATTAGTGCTGGGGTCCACTTCAACATGCCCATGATCTCACTGATGCTAAATCAGCGCCTCTATTTTGAGGGTTCAAGAGCTCGGGACATGACAATGCCTCAACATCAAGCCATGTTCTGTGAGAATGTCAGTGTAGATTAGATAAAAATTGAGAACCAGATAAGAACAGTGAAACACTGGTGGGAACAAAACACTGCAACCAACCTAGGTCAATATTTTCTCAGCTTTTCTCGATAACAGAAATAATTTGGATGGACAGAGTCTAGGGGGAGATTGTTTAAAGAGAAGAACCCTTGTTTTTTGAAGTAGAAGACTTCTAGGATGGGTATCAGATGGGAATTACATAACTGAGACCAATTGCTGTAGTTTTGAAAGTGAAATATATTCCCATTCTTGCTTGATATAGAATTTCAGCTGCACAACAGTTCAAGCTCTCTTTTGACGTATTTTCATAATGCGCCAAATATTTTCAATGGGTGACAGGTCTGGCATGCAGGCAAGCCTGTTTAGCACCTGGACTTTTACTCTGGAGCCATGCTGTTGTAATACATACAGAATGTGGTTTGGCGTAGTCTTGCTGAGATAAGCAATGCTTTCCCTGAAAAAGACGTCACCTGTACAACGGCATATGTTGCTTCAAAACCTGTATATATGGTACAGCAATAATGGTGCCTTCACAGATGCGCAAGTCACACAAGCCAAGTGGACAATTGCACCCCCATACCATCGCAAATGCTGGCTTTTTAACTGTGCGCTGATAACGGCATCCTCTCCTCTTTAGTCAGGAGGATGCCGCGTCCATGATTACAAAGAATAATGACACATTTTGATTAGTCAGACCACAGGGCAGTTTTCCACTTGGCCTCAGTCCATCTTTAATTAGCTCAGGCCCAGAGAAGGCAGCGGTTCTGGATTTTGTTAATATGGTTTCTTCTTTGTATGGTAGAGTTTTAACTTGCATTTGTGAATGCAGCGATGTACTATGTTCACAGACAATGGTTTTCAGAAGTGTTGTCCACTACAGAATTGTGTCTGTTTTGAATGCAGTGTTGCAGGAGGGCCTGAAGATCACGGCCATCCAATATTTGTTTGTGGCCTTGGCCCTAGCAGAGATTTCCCTGGATTATCTGAATCTTTTAATGATATTATGTACCGCAGATGAGATTCTTAAACTCTTTGAAATTTTGCGTTAAGATATGCCATTCTTGAATTGTCGCACTGTTTCCTTAGTAAAAGAGTGGGTGACCAAAACTTAAAAAAAAAACTAAAAGTTCTTTGGCACAAATTCATTATATATTGGGACACATTTCTGAAAAAGTATTTTTGTATAGTCATTATGGGTTATGTGTGTAGATTGACAAATAACTGACACATAAATACATGACGAAGACATTATAAATTCAGACCACGACACAACAAAGTGGAGAAAGCTAAGGATTTAGAGTCTCCGATTCCTTAGCTTTCTCCACTTTTTGTTACATTCCACAATACTTTCCAAAAGCCCTACGCTGGTCTTTCCCAAGTTGTTAATTTCTAACTTTCCATTGTTACTGTCAATTTTGTTTCAACAAACCGTAATGAAGGGATGCAATAGAGAAAGTGGTACTTAGCTGACACTTAGGCTAAACACTTTAACGGAGAGGCTCAGAAAGACTTTTGTAAAGGCATAGTCTTGGCTTGGGCCTTGGGGTGACAGTTAGGCCGGCGGGAAACAGTAATAAAAATCTAACACAGACTTTTTTTTCTGGCTGTGTTCCATTGAATACAACCTCCAGAATAACAGCACATGAATAAAACCCAAGGCAAAGCGAGGCTCTGGCTTGATACTTTGCAGTATGTGGCAATTATCCAAACAAAATTAAAAACAACATGAAACTCACACGATAATGACCCAGAAAAAGGTGAGGCATTATCATAATGGTTGTAACTAAGCCTAACTTGTCTGTATCGAATCGTTAGCATTATACTCTGGTTTGGAAGCCTGGCGCCCATTTCTCAGTGTTCTAATGCGTTTCGGTTCTTTATTTTTGAGAGAGATTTTGAAAGGTTTTTAACTAGGGTTATTTAATTAAACTAGCAGTGGATGGAGCTGGTTCTGTTTGTTTTCAGAGCTTCAGGTTAATCGTGTCCACACCAGAGTGTTTATCTATCCCTGTCTCATTTGCACCAGCTCACATTTATTTCCCAGTTCCTAAGAAAACAGAGACAGTCCCACAGTTAGCGTGTTACCCATTCATCTCAACTCATGACACGTATAATGTGATGAATATCACACCATCTTGGCCTAATGAGAAGAAGGCTAAACATGCACAGGCTTATACTTCAATACCGGTTGCCTAACAGCGAATACAAAAATAGGGAATAGTAAAAAATTCCTAAACTACTAAATGAGCTAGTGAAAGTCTTAAGAGCTGCAGAGAACATTGCTCAGACATCAACAGGTGTTCAATAGTTATAACGTGGCCACCTTCATGTGTAGAACCCAGAAACTGAGTCTATATGATGTACACTCCCCATTTATGGGGTCTAGCTTTGTTTGCTTTGATCTCCTTGACTTGCATGTCATGTCTTGGTCCATTGATTGAGCAAGCGCACCGAGACTTAAATACACAGTGTCAGGCTGAGCAATCTTGCAAGTGAAGCACTAAGTTGATTTCCTATAGGCTATAAGGACATCAACATAATACACTCAATGTCAACAGCTATACGGATACCATGAATTTAACGTCACAGTATTTTCTGATACAGAGGAAGGTCCCCGAAAACCTGACCTCCAAAACCTTGAGACATGGCAGGAGGGGCGTAAGACAACAAAAGGCCAACCAAATGCCTTTTCACCAACCCTTTTCACCACAAAAGCTGCAAGGGCAAAAAAGTGCAGACTGCAACAATCTGGATAATAGTACCAACCCAGTATGTAATCTAAAGGCCAAATCCAATATATAATCTATACATGGTTGGTATATCACATTTTAAAACAACATGGCAAAATCATATTCTGTACTTATTCCGTGCAATTCAATATATTTTGTTCTATCGCTGTAAATCATACTACATTTTTGGAAAGGGTTCCTTAACTAAGCATTTCACGGTAGTCTTAACCAGTCGTTAACAAGCATGTGAGGTAAAATAAGACATGAACATTTGACACAGGTCCATGGGTACTTGCTGCGTCCGCACCATGGGAATGTTGGGCCCGACCGGGGGCTGTGGCGGTTGTGTGTGGGTGCGTTGCGTGGCTGGGTCACGGGCCACCACCAGATCCACTCTGTCCCCAGGCTGCTGCAGTAGAGCGATGGCCTGCTGCTGGCTGACACTCTGGTCAAGGGGCGTCCCGTTGATCACCAGGATCTGGTCATTCTCCTGCATGCGCCCATCCCTAAAAAACAGCCAACAGAAAATATAAGGCTGGTGTTTCAGCTTCCATCCCGGTTTCAGGGCTCTTACTAGTATTTGAGGCAAAACCAAATTATTTAAGGAAAACGGCAAACCTGACACACCGCATACATTTAATGGTTTCTATTGTTTGGGCGTTTTTAACAGTAATATGTCTTGGTGACATGAGCAAATATGAGCTTTCAAAATTGTTGCAAGTACTTAAACAATTTATTTCCGACATGTATGCGTGTCCACAGATTTTGCCCAAATAAAAGTAGCAAACCCTTCAAATGCTCATATATATATACATATATATATGCACGCCTTTGTATATATTTATATACAAAGGCGTACCTGACCTCAACTCTTATATAGAGCACTGGGCACCAAATGATGGGCATAAAATTAAATTAATTAAGAACTAAACCTGAAAGCTAGTATTCATATTTTCAGTCATGAAATGTTTCGCTACGATGTGAACAAACATGACCCTAGTGGTGCCACAGAACCCTGCAGCAGAGCTACCTGTGTGCAATGCTCCCAGGCTGGACCTGTCTGATGAAGACCCCGTGGCCACCCGTCCCCTCAGTCCTCAGGCCCACCACGCTGAAGCCGAGGCCGCCAGACAGAGGCTTGGACAGGCTGATCTGCTCCGTCAACCTCCCCTACAACACACAAAGACTTGGTAAAAGGTCGTCCGTGAACATTGTGTATGTAATATGTTAGGCCCATGTTGCCTAGATTCTCCACCATTTACAGCACATGGACACACATTCGACCGTAAAAACCACCACCTCTCCACAGCGGCAGATCATAGTAGGCTGTGATCACAGCACCGGTTATGTGGTGTGCGTGGGCAGAACAGGTGCAGCCACCCACCTTGGCCACAGTGTTGAGCCATCTCTGGAGCTGGTCAGGGGAAGGAGGGACCACTGAGGAGGGGGTCGAGCCAGGGCCGGACGTGCATAGGCTGCTGGTCGGGCGGCTGGCACTGACAATCAGCTGGCCCTTCCTGGAGAAGCTGAACTCACTGCATGTGTCGGGAGGCATGCAGTTAAGCTGGAGGAGGGAGAGGGGCAGGAGAGATGCAGGAGGTTTTGTGGGTTATTTCAGTGTGGATAAAGCTTTGGTAGAGACTCTACATTTTACTACAGGTTCAGAATTATTAACTGGATAAACTCCGCAATGGTAGATAAACCAGGAGACAGGAGGGAAGAAACAAGGGTGCCCTTATATTACGCGGAAAAACTAAATCATAAATAAAAGAAGAAAAGCCGACATAAAACAAAAACCAAATCAATATATTCTTCTGCAGTAGCAGGTCGGTCCAGTCCTAAACAGGTAATGTATTAATGACCTTTAGACTCACATTGTGGAAAGTTATCCGTCTCCCGCTTATTTAGCCCAGGCTGACGGAGCAGATTTCACCGCCATTTCATCAATACATCCCCGACAGGGCAGTTACTCAAACACAGACAGTAGATATTAAAGCTTGATGGATTCACAAAAAAGCTACCACCTCCGCCTCGCTAGCCGCCATAGGTTTTCACCTGACGCATTCATAGACACTGGCCTGACCTTCGCAGCACTTAAGACTATGAAGGCAGACTTCGGTTATTGCCATTATCTTAATTTGGCACGTGGATTGTTTATAGTGAGGAGTTCTTTTTTTAATGTCAATAAAGACGGGGAATGAATACAAATGAGTGCAAGTGCCGGTCTGGGTTTGTCGATGCCTCCTTGGTAGTTGAAGCGCGAGGCTTAATATGCTGTGTTATATGAAAACGGAAATGCTATGCATGTTACAGCCTGAACATATGTCGGTGTTCGCCGTGAACGGACCGTGAGACACTAACGAAAGCTCCACATTTAATGCCATTCTATTTAGGGTCTATTCATACTCTGTGGGCAGTCGGAGTCCGTTTTCTATTCCCCCCTGGTGTCCAGTACCTGGTCTTTGAGTTGTTTGATGGAGTGCTGCAGTGTAAGGATGTGTCCCAGCAGTGGGCTCTGTAGGGCATCCCTTAGTACCCCGAGTCTTTCACTGTGAGTCCACTCCTCACGCTGGGCCATCTTAGCCTGCAGCCGCTCCAAAGCTTGCAACACCTTCTGGCGCTCCACTGTAGAGACTGACAGACAGGTGCACACATTATTCATATCATTGGAAGAGCTATGAAGCAATTAAAGTTGTACCCGTTACTATAATAATACAATAAAACAGTTGGAACAATGATAGATGGTAAATGTACCTGTTGGAACATTTTCATACATGGCCCTCTCACAGTCTGGGAATGCTTTGTAATAATCTGTACACAAACAAATGGGCAAACATGAAACATAACTTAAAAAAACAATTTCTAATTTTTGACAGTTGACAATACATTTAATTAAAAAAACGTAATGAAGAAATATAAAACGGAACTATTATGTTATGGTAGCAACGTGGAACTGATCATGGGTTAATCAAACAGCCAAGGCCAAATGACCTGTCTTGCAATATAAAAAAGATTTACTTAACCAACAAAAAAATCTAACTCTTGTTAGGTGGCAACTAAATTTGGGTCAATGTGCCTTTGTCAACTAAACAATCGTCCATCTGTTCGCAAATCATTACCTACAGCAGAATTGTTTATTTACATAGACAGTTAACACGTTTCGGCTGGCAAACTAAAATCCAAGTTAATTATTGCCAAGTAACAACAAACCGAGTTGCCCAAAAATATCTCCGTTTTTTTAAAACAAAAAGGAAAATAAATTACCTGTACGTTACCTGTACTGTACAGCGGAAGTTTATAACAAGAGATCCGCACCTTAACAAGCAGGAAGTGAATTTAGAAATCAGATGAGCAGCGGAGTCGGACAAAAATGAAAAACATTTTTCTTCACAAAATATGTCAACTAATGCTTTGTTTGTTATAACGCTCTTACTTTAATGATGCCAAAGAAATGCTTGATAACAGCTTCTTTGTTTTACAGTACTGTACATGCAACAGGTGCTTCTGTCTAGCAAACCTAGCACTACAGTAAATAGTTAGGTTAGCTAAAGTACAAAAAGTAAAGTTCACTTAGTGTACTCAATGTAACATTTTTATTTAATATAAAACTCAATGTAAACAACTTACAAATACAATCACAGAATCACAAAATCTATAGATGAACTACCAAGCTGGCCCACTGTATGACTCATGATGAGTAAGCTATCTACAGTAGCTACCGGTGTTTAGCTAACGATGAAAGAACCTACTTGTTGAAACTGATTTGTCAACTAGCTAGCATACCATTAGCGTACATAGTATTAATTTAGCAAATAGCAAGGCTACATTTCTTTCAGTTGATCACTTGAATTGTAATAACCGCTCATCTGACTCTGTCTGTTAAAAATGATCAGTTTAACAACTTTTAAAGATAAAAACAAGTCTTACTTGTAATAATTCACACGAGTTTCGTCTTGGACGATACTCACATATGTGTCGCTTTAAAAACTTCTGATATCACGTGACCAAGTAGACGCCTTGTCAACATTCAACATGGCGTCTCACAGGAGTGGTTTGTCTTGTTTACGCACTCTATCATTGAGCGTTTTGTTTTATTGCACGTATTGCCATTTCCAGTCTGTTTTCGCAAATGATGTCGAAGCCTGTGAAAGTCTACGCCTGGGACAATATCTTTTCATTGTTAGCATATCACAACATTTCTGAAAGTGTTTTAGGTCAAGCTGTCTACCTGCTAACTCTAACGTTAGCTACTTGGTTAGTTGGCTAACTAACGTTAGCGTTCATTATCTTTACCAGCAAGTTATTGCATTGATATTGTGTACTTTATAATAAGCATTAAAGCTAGATATTCAAATAGGAAAAAATATGATTGGAATGGTTTAGTTAAATCTTATCATCTTTGATTGTGAATCGAACGTTAGCTAGCTAGCCTAAGCTTGGTTGATAAATCAGACTGATATCAATTCAGTTATCAGACTGGATATATGTTGTCAATTTACAGTAGTTACACACAATGACACGTTTCGTGACTACAGGTTAGCTAGCTGATTAAATGTTTTGTGATTTGCCAAGAGTTTTGTGTCAATGAACAGCTCCTAGCTATGGTGTATTGGACATATACCGCTCACCTCCGTGTCTTATTTTCTATTAAAAATCGGATGGTTCAGACGTAATGCTAATTAGCTGAAAGCTGTCATATGAGGCCATGGGTATGACATTATTAATCTTTATTGTGCTAGCTAATTGTTTGGGTAATGTGTTTTTAATGGAAATTAGTTCGGGGGATTGTGTTGGGGCCAATATACTCCAAATTGTGTTGTTGCCTAAGAACAGCTTTTGTTGACCGTACACCACACTTTTGTGTGTGTTATTGATTAAATACTTGTTGGGTGACTGTTGATATTTGGTAGTTGCCTTAATAATGTTCAAGTATATTTGCAATGCACCAAGGATTAACGATGCTACTCAGGAACCTGAGAACTGCAAGGACATGATTGCCTGGGGTGAGTGTCTGTAGTTAAATTGTGATCATTTTGTCTATCAGACACGATTGAAGCAACTTACTGGTCTATGCATTTAGCGGTGCCGGAAATGGAACCCATTATTCTGGAGTTTCAATGCTCCAACTGAACTATACAGTGATGACTGATGATTTTAAGTAGTGACAGAAAATTATAAGACCCTACCTAGGTAGGCATAGGTTGCTTTATTTAAGTATTAAAAATAAGATATCATCAGTTCAGGTATTTTTCAACTCACAATCTACACAAGTTTGTACCCCCATAATGGATGTGGTTCTCTCTTTATATATCCTAAACCATCTTTTGCTGTTTTGTTTTTTTAGTTGAATGCCTTCCTGCTCCAAATGTCAGCTGTCGCTTAGTCAATGGGACAGAGTTTAAATTCAGCGGTGAAGAAGTGGGCTTCAACAAAAGCATCTCCTGCCGGAACGTGTATGTTCACTACCGGACATGAAACTGTGTGGAGGCATTGCACTTTCATATAATATAATTGTATACGGTCTTAATTTAACATTTCAACTTGTATTACTCTATTGCTTGCCAAGTGAACATGTTAATACCCGGTTAAAATGTTTTCTTGTGAAATTGATACATCGTAGTTATTTGAAATCTGTATTTATTCAAGCACAAACTTAACAGCTTTGAGCTAATGTTTTTTTTTTTTTTGCAGGAACGGTTACTCCTACAAAGTAGCAGTGGCCTTGTCGCTCTTCTTAGGGTGGTTAGGAGCTGATCGCTTTTACCTGGGATACCCTGCTTTGGGTATAGTATGGCCTTTGTTATTGCTGCTGTAAACACTCATGTCACAGGGAAGCACTATGTATACTAGTTAAGTATATACATTTGCATATCCTATGATTAGGGCAAACAATTAAAATAATGAATCATATGATTTTCTATAGTTAATTGCAATTAATTCATTTCCATTTTGCCAACTTTTCTCATTTCTAACCAGCACCTTGAGTTAGAGCACATTATGAACCAATTCTGATATTTGAGGACATCCTGGTCAGGGGCATTGGAATGCAAGTTTAAAAGCTTAACAGAACACCACAAATAAATAAAAAAGAATAATGTTTAAATACAAATAGAGAAACATTAAATGACCATATACACAATAGGACATGTACAGATGAAGGAGGTGCATTTGTCAAATTTTTTGTTTGTTTTGAAGGTAAGTTGAGAATGTATAGCTTTAGGGTCTTTTGCAAGACAGTCTAGCCATGTTAACTTCTTATTACCATTGTAATCAGAATCACCATATATTCAGACTAAATGTACACAAACTTGTTTTTGGAGTAAGAGTGGTACTAGGGTTATAGAAAATATAGAGGCAGAAAGTTAACATACAATAACATTGACTCAGGAGCATAGAAGATAATGCACTAGGAGTGGTGTGTATAACATAAGATTCATTTACAGTGGATGTACACTTCCTTAATATCCAGGGGAGTGGGGTTTTCACTCATTGCACAGCACTCGCTAGCCTCCATTATACTTTCACTGGACCGTGTTACATGCTTCTTTAAAGTGTCATCAGAAATGTGTGTGGTCAATATAGCTTGTTTGTGATCAACAAAAAATGTAGCATTATGAAGGTTATGCATCTTTTACAAAATTACAATGTAATATTTGCCTAAGTATTCTAATACTATTTATATATATATAGTATTTACTATACATAGTAAATACAATAGTATTTTATTGTTAAAGCAATTATTGAAATGCATGACCACCGATTATTCGAATATTTCTCTTTTTATTGTTTTACAATTTCAAAGACCTGCATCCTTTGAATGCGACTCTGCTTAAAAGTGTGTGAATTGCCGAAAGAGGGTGTCACCACTACCTGTGGGGATTAGGGATTTTCTGTTTTTCGGAATAGCATGTGGGTTGTGGGCATGGCAGTCACTGTAGGGCGTTAGCCAGCTTTAGAAGCTGCACTGGGCAACACCTGGCCTGCGTTGGCACAGCTGCTGTGCGCATCGTCGTGAGACCATGGCGTATTAAGCTGGCAAGACATTGCTTTGTAGAGCGGCCACTCATTGGGCATTGTTTTTAAAAGCGTCCACCCAGGAATCCGCTAAGCATTATTAGTGATTTGGAGTAATTATGTTTTAATCACAAGAGTTGGCGTTTACATAATTGGCCTGCAATTAGGATTTTCCAATGTGTCGCTGTGTGTGCGTGGCACTGAATTACTGAGTGCCAGTAGCCGGCACGCTGTAGTGTCACCTAGCCCAAGACGGGTTCTAGGTTAAAGCTTGTGTTGGTCTGTTTCACGCTTATGCAGTAGGCTAGTGATGTTCTGAATATGAGAAGGGGGTGATGTTTAGCCGAATGGCCGGTTGACCTTTGCTCTGTGTTATCCTATTCCATTCACACTCTCCCTGCACAGCAAAAGTGTAACCTGCCATGGCAGATAGACACAATCCCAGGCGTAACCTGCCATGGCAGCTAGACACAATCCCAGGCGTAACCTGCCATGGCAGCTAGACACAATCCCAGGCGTAACCTGCCATGGCAGCTAGACACAATCCCAGGCGTAACCTGCCATGGCAGCTAGACACAATCCCAAATTGGAAATTAACTGAAAGCGCGGCTTTTGACTCATCTGAATTGTTAACAATAAAAGTAAAGTGTAACTTACTCAGTGAGTAGCAAATTATGATTAGGAACCACTCCGGTTAATCCTGGCTGACATGACCATAGGCAGACATCAGAACTGTTGCTAGCCAGGCTAAAACAGGTTTGTCTATGTTCACTTTTAATAGTCATGAATTCCTCTGTTAGGCTCTAAGCTTTGGTCTGTGCCCCGTTGATCCTCATTTATAATCTTTCCCTTTCACTTTTTCCTCACTATGTTCCTCCTCATGTTCTGTCTCTAGGGTTACTCAAGTTCTGTACAGTGGGTTTCTGTGGGATTGGCAGCCTGGTGGACTTCATGCTGATATCCATGCAGGTGAGTGTAACGCCCAGATGTTAGGTACTCTCTCTATTAATTGATATCCATGCAGGTGAGTGTAACGCCCAGATGTTAGGTACTCTCTCTATTAATTGATATCCATGCAGGTGAGTGTAACGCCCCGATGTTAGGTACTCTCTCTATTAATTGATATCCATGCAGGTGAGTGTAACGCCCAGATGTTAGGTACTCTCTCTATTAATTGATATC
>JACXGK010008954.1:8854-21181 GCA_016801125.1 Novumbra hubbsi | reverse complement strand
CGTCTCCCTCTCATCTCTCTCTCTTTAGCTCGTCTCCCTCTCATCTCTCTCACTTTAGCCCGTCTCTCACTCATCTCTCTGACAGCTGCCTTTCTTCTCCCCCCTTCTTTCCCTTGCTCCCTCTATCTCTTTGTCTTAATCATTCTGTCGTTCGTTAGGCTTCAAATCATTAGGCTTTACAGCCAACAGGAAAAAAAAACCTGCTCATCAGTCTGTCTTTAATTAAGCCTTAACTGCAACTCCCTTCCTGCCCAGTGTGTGCGTGTGTGTGTTTGTGTGTGTGCCTTTCAAGAAGTAGATAGAGGTAAATGTGATGTATGCCATCTGTCTTTAAACCTTTTTATCCTGTCTACTTCCCAATGTCTCTTGCCATGTTCTGGGACAGGGAACCGGGAAGTACTGGACAAGGAACAGGGAAGTACTGGTAACCCAGTAAAGCTGATTCTGAAAATGGTAGCTCAAGATATGTAACACACTTAAGCCTCTATGTTTTGGCTTTATGATGTACAGACACACAGTGGAATTACACCACATTGCCAACTAGCGCTGTGTTTCTGTCCATTTTCTTTTCACAGCCATAGTTCAAGGTTGTTTCCCAAACATCCCCTACCTACATCCTGTACTAAATCATTATTTGGTTTAGTGCACTAAACCAAATAATGGCAACATGGTGGACAGAGAGGTGTTCATTGCAAACTGTCATCTCTCTCCAGCCAATGAAATGTCTGTACAGCCAATGACATTTCTCTCCAGCCAATGAAATGTCCGGGGCATATTGTTTGTGTGGTCGGGCAACTGTAACATACCTTGCGGTTTGAGTGACATGTTTGAAAACGGTTGCATGTCGTAACACTCACGAACGGCTCAACAGTGATCCTCGTTCATCAACACCGTACAATTCCGGCAAATTCATTACCAAGTCGTTATGGATTTCTCTAAAAGAGGGGCGTCGGGAGTCAGAGTTGCAGCGGCAAAAAGAAGAGTTGGTTTTAAAGCGTGTCACCACGCCCATATGCACATGAATGATGAGGGAGGGTTTCGCGGCCTGGTATGATTAACGATCCCACTGAATATGGCCATTAGGAATTGGGCTTCTGCTGCCTCCCCTGAATTACTGGAACTCACAGAGGGCCAACTAGAACCTCCGTGGTCATTTCATGCAATTTGACTGTGCACTTATCGTGAATATAAACAGGCGAACAATGTGACAGCTTGATATGCCGTGTCTGTGTGTGGTGTGTGTGTGTGTGTGTGTGTTTGTGTGTGTGTGTGTGTGTATACGTATGTTTGCACGCCATGCACGTGTTCTTGAATCTTTCATCTCGAAAGCAACCTAGTAGGTCTATAGGCTTTTGTTATCGGACGTAATAGGAGCCGCTATGGTGGCGCCGCGGGGCGACAGACAGCAGCTTCTGGTACTGTAGAGATACCAAGCCCGTCCCAAATGGCACCCTACTCCACCTCCAGGGCACTACCCAGGATGACAGATCGAAGGGGCTCACGGGGCTTTTCGTCCAGAGTAGTGGGCAACTGTGCAGGACATAGGGTGCTGTTTGGGACTTGTTGTGAGGAGGAAGCAAGGAAGAGGTCGTTTGTTGTTCACTGTTATTACTTCAAGATCTGTCAGGGTGTTTGCCGTGTTTGCAATAAATATTACGGTGAGAAATATTCACACTAGCAAAAGATCTATGTGGGCGGGTGTGTTAATAGCCGGAGGATGTAATTGTGGGAACAAAGACAATATTAGCTGCGTCACGGGGTAACAAGATTACTGGATTCGCTATAAAAGTAGAATGGATGTGGAATCTATGGCAAACTAGTACAGGGTCAGTAATATTCGTGAAGATAACCCAAATAAACACTACCATATTGTTTAACCATTTGTCAGTGGTTGGGCAAAGTCTGAATTTCAGCGGAGTCACCCTTCTAGGGTCAAAGGTAGGGTTAATGTTAGCTATTAGCCTCTACTGGCTACACAAACATTCAAGGTTTATGAAAGGCCTGAAAAACAATAGATGCTGTCTGACCAAAGATTGAACTCTGAAACCTCATTGAAAGAATGTCTACCATCCCAAACCACTTTTAAAAGAAACACAAATCATAATTTTCCTACGTTTGTTTTGTAAGCCATTTAATGTTCTGTTAGTGAGTTAAACAATTGGCAATGAAGCAAACCAACTATCACATTACATCACACTTTTAACATAAAGACCTGTACCTCAGAGTGTCAAATTAGCCAAAAGGTGTAGACATATCAGCATGACAAAGCATATATGTTGTTCACATTTCCTCAAAGTACACACTGCACAGTCAGATGAATATACTTTGCTTTTTGAAAGATGGGAAACATACGTTTAATCTTTGTCATGCAAAGGTGGTTCTTCATATGTATGTTCTCAAGAGGCTGTGTGATGCATTGTGGTTACTATTTGTTTCTGTAAGGAATTTGGTAAAAATATACTTTGCAACCTCAGGATTCAACATGACAATCCAAGTGGGATTTTTCTGCTGAGCAGCAGAGTTCCACACTTAATTGACAAATGTGTATCTGATTTGTTCATTTCTTTAGTTTATCGGTTTCATACTTGCATGAAATGTGTAAATCTTTGCCATTTCAATTTAATGCCTAAATTGCTATTCTGTTTGACAACAGCAACAATTCAACATACCGATATTGGCTTTATATTATTGATGCCTCTGAGGTAAACATTTACTTAGTCAGCTATAATCTACAGAGAACGTTGCAGCATGGATTTTGTAGTCAACAGATTTCTTGAACTGAACCTGTTGCTAACTTACAATACAATGTGAAATGCACTAACATGAGCAATCTGACCAGTGTATGGAACTGGTCTCTCAAACTGACAGACAGGCAGGCTAGTTTTGTTAAACAATGTCTCGTCTCATTCTCATTGACTTAGGGTTCATTGATGAGTCCTCGTTGTTGAGTCCTCGTTGATGAGTCCTTGTTGATGAGTCCTCATTGATTACTCCTCGTTCATGAGTCCTCGTTCATGAGTCCTCGTTCACGAGTCCTCGTTCATGAGTCCTCGTTGATGAGTCCTCGTTTCTCCCCACTCCGCCAGCACCAGTCTTGTGTTATCACATACCTCCTTGGCGCGCTTCAGGTTTACGCTCAATCTCTTGGTCTTGCCCTCTCTATTTAGCTCCTCTGTAACTTGTCTTAATTATTATACATTTATCTTTCCTTTCACTCTCTACCTCTTGATTCCTTATTTATCTCTATCTCTTTTCAGTGGAGAAAAGTAGTGACTTGGTATTGCTTGCAGATTGGTTGATTTACAGCATTATTGAAAGGGATCAAAACCATATAATTCACTACGCCTTCGCGGATTGGGACCATTGAGGGAAGGAGCGAATGTTGAAGATGGACAGATACAGAAAATAAGAATGTAGGAGATGGGCAGACACATGAAGAGAAAATGTAGGAGATGGGCAGACACATGAAAAGAGAATGTAGGAGATGGGCAGACACATGAAGAGAAAATGTAGGAGATGGAGAGAGACAGAAAGAGAGAATGAATGAGATTAATTAAGTCCAGATGCCGGGGCCAAGAACAAAAGAATCAACATAGAAACCCCTTCCGTACAGCAAACTAGGTGTCACATCGGCTTTAGTTAAAGGATGTGAACGATCATAAAGGAACCTTTCAACGCAAAACCTGCTATAAAGAGATGAACCTCTTTACATCTATAGAGGGATGAACCTCTTTACATCTATAGAGGCGTGAACCTCTTTAGCCATCTACAGAAAGATGGACCTCTTAAGACATCTACAGAGAGATTAACCTTTTTACGTCTATATTTACATAATTCCATCATTTCAGCCCCTTGACTTGTGTATTCTGTCTTGCTTTTTAAAGGTTTGTATTTTTTATGTTGGCTGGTTGCGTGGTCTTGGGTGGACCAGCTTTCTAAGCAGCTGCCCAAACCCGTGCAACTGCTTCTCTCCTCCACCTTTCCCCACCACCTCTCCTCCACCTTTCCCCACCACCTCTATGTAATAAAGCATAAGACGCCTAAAAATAGCACGGAAAAAAAACTTCTGGTAAATATATATTTTGTGTAGTATAAACTTGCTTCGGCGATGTCGACCCAATTCACCATGCCGATGAGGAGGTGACCAGATGGAAGGAAGGAGGTAGGGAGGAGCACCAGAGAGGTGGTGGTGTAAGGCCCTGCTGGTGTGATCAGTGAGCGTGGCGATTCCCATCCTCCCCCTCTGCTCCCCGACAACCCTGCTACTCAGTGTCCCTCACTACGAGTCTCAGGGGCAACACTCAAATGCCCATCCCAGATGTCACTCTGAGACATTCATCAGACCCCTTCGCTTCCACCTCCTACGCTAAGACATGACGAGGAACCGGTGGGAACGGCCGGACTTGCAAGGGAATATTCGCGCTTGACCGCGTGCAATAAAAATCTATGTTTTTCGAAAGTCCGACATTCCATTGAATGGCGTAAGGTATCCTTTTGAACAGTTATGTCCTGGACCTAGTCGTCCCCCCCCCCCCCAAACGGCCTGTCCCTCCCTTAGGGCCACAACCCGGGACGGTCAGGCGAGCCTGGTGACGTCTGGGGCTGGGTGTGTGCGCTGTGAGTTTGGCGAAGAGGTGGTGCCGCGGCAGTGTTTAGCATACAGAACCGGGGAAACCCTCCCGGGCGGGAGGGGGAGGCTCTCCTCAGCTCACCCCTGCCCTCTCCAGAACCCCCTGATGCTCAGCCGCTCCACACCCCCAGCAGAACCTGTTCCTTTCAACCTTGATTGGAGTGCGCGTGTTCGTTTCCCAGACAGGAAGTATAGTAATTCAGGGCAAATCACCAGGTTGGGGTTAAGACTTTACGGTCCCAGGACGGTTGTCTCCAGTTTGTCACGTGGGCGCCCGCGTGTGGAGTGTCTGACAGTGTTGGCACAGGCTAGTGTGCCAAGAGGTTTGTTTAGTGATGAATATTGAGCAACATTGCTGCGGAGAATAGTCACTGTAATCATATCACATGTAATACTGGCCAAGAACCACAGTCACACAACGGTTTAGTTCACAGTACAATATTATAGGGAACACAACGTCTCGTTCAAAGCTTACTTTGGGATTAAAAATCCACTCCAGAATAGAGATAACAGATTAGGGTCCATAGACCCTATAGACCAGGGTCCATAACCCTCGCAACCCAATGTAACAAAACTGCACCTACCAACCGGAACGCTGGCAGACATTATTTGCCAAATTGAAAACCTTTGTAAACATATTTCTACCGGATCCGCAGAGACAATCAACCCCCTCCACTCAGCCTTGGGAGCAGCGTGTTCTGTGTCCGAGCAATTCAGGTTAACTGAGGCCTTCTATGATGAAAGATGTTGCTGTACAGCTCAAGCTTGGCGGTCGGACGAACTGTCTTTGCAGTCGGGTATGCATTCATCTTTCCTGAACTGAAAGGTCCAGGAACCAGAACTCTTGTTTTATCCAATGCCAAATGCTGGCCCTCCTCCTACATATTAGATGTTACTCATTAAATGTTGATTGTCTCGGCGTGTCGGCGTGGCGATGTTACGTGTGTTCTGTGTGGCACTTTATCTCCGTTCTCTCCGTGTGGAGGCACAGGAAATTACATTGGCAGGAAGGGCAACATTGGCAGGAAGGGCGACATTGGCAGGAAGGGCGACATTGGCAGGAAGGGCGACATTGGCAGGAAGGGCAGCATTGGCAGGAAGGGCAGCATTGGCAGGAAGGGCAGCATTGGCAGGAAGGGCAACATTGGCAGGAAGGGCTACATTGGGAGGAAGGGCGACATTGGCAGGAAGGGCAACGTTGGCAGGAAGAGGGCAACATTGGCAGGAAGGGCAACATTGGCAGAAAGGGCAACATTGGCAGAAAGGGCAACATTGGGAGAAAGGGCAACATTGGCAGAAAGGGCAACATTGGCAGGAAGAGGGCAACATTGGCAGGAAGGACAGCATTGGCTGGAAGGGCAGCATTGGCTGGAAGGGCAACATTGGCAGGAAGAGGGCAACATTGGCAGGAAGGACAGCATTGGCTGGAAGGGCAGCATTGGCTGGAAGGGCAGCATTGGCAGGAAGGGCAAAATTGGCAGTAAGGGCAACATTGGCGGGAAGGACAACATTGCAGCTGTGGAGGGCTAGACACCTGTTTACGAAAACATCCAACTTCAGCAATTCGCCAACTGTGATCTGTGGAGAAAGTTGTAGCTCACTCACAGTCCCCATGTAGCTGAGAAATTTTCTGGCTGAGCCTTAACCAGAGATGTAAAGAAGGGAGGCTTTGGGTGAAGGTCATGTCTGAGCGAAGCACAGAGGAGTTGAGCAGAAAAATATGCGTCTGAGAATTCAGTTTTTGTAATGACTTTGTCTTTCATGCAGTGTGCTTAGGAAAGGTATTCATACCTTGAATTGTGAGAACAACAAGATTTGTTGCAGTTTGTTATGTAACCAATGTACTGTAAATGCCATGTTATTATTTTCAGTACATTATAAATAATTGGGCTAATATCTTAGTAAATGGAAACAGCGACAGCATTATTTCCAACTTCAGTTTTAGCAGTACTGTAAACAACTTTGAACATCAATTTCCAGTGGCAATCATGTAAAAAAAACTGCTGAATGAGTCCCAAAATGTGCTTTGACAAATGTATTTATTGATGATATTCCAGAAAAGACCAAAACGGTATTGGCCTGCCTACTACTACAGAATGCTTAATGTATTTCAATGCTGTTTCAATCTGGATGATTTTCATAATTACAAAACAGCCCTGCTGTCCTGGTGCCTCAGCTATTATGCTAATTAGCATAGTGACTGTCAACAGCAAACTGCTACTGTAGCAATACACAGTACCAAAAAATGGATGCACTCACTACTACAAGTCGTGGTGGATGACAGCTTTTGCTCATTTACCTAAATAAAAATCTACACACAGAAATATGCCGCAAATGCATTAGACTAACTCAAATCTCCAGGTATAAATTCCTGCCGGCTCAACAAACACCTTTTTGGCCTCAGAGTGTGTTTCGTAAAGAACCAAACAGAGCGGCGGGTAGGTGGAGGACGTAGCTATGGAACGTTTAGTGCCTCAATAAAGTAGTTGCTGTTTGGGTTCCTTTGTATCTCTTTCTCTCTCTCACAAACGGAGGAGCCCGGTCCAGCATGCCATCCATCTTTAATGAATCAGTCCTTCTGCTTATCAGTTGATACACTCACGCACCCACACAAACACACACACACACACATGCATACACACACACACACACACACTGCTTCCGTCACTGTAGAGGCTGTCCCTATTTAAGCAGGCACCAAGGTCCCATCCATCACACTGAAGGCCACTGTGGACTCAAGACGCTACCATGCAGTGTAAATAGCAGGCATCCTTTTGAGGGACACGTGTTCCCTCTCTTAGCTTGTAGTCTGTTCCAGAATGTTAACATGATGACATTTTTGGTTCTTTGAAATGTTCGATTGTACTCAGGCACTCGGGTGCAGGGGATCTTTCTCTCCCGGGGCTAAGGAGGAGCTTGACCCTTACGAGGGGGGGCATCAGAGTTATCAGGAACTTCTGATTTTTTAAATACTAAAAGGTTCACGGGCTGAACTGGGGCTACTTCAGATTTGCGGACGTGACTACAGCCCCGCCTCGACTCGGTTTAGAACAGTGCCTGATTGAGAAACACTGAACATAAACCTTGAACGTCCACCTCCTGCTCAAAGCCAGTACACACACACACACGCACTGAACGCATGCTGGTTCCCCTGGTAACAATGTGACAATGCTCCTCTCCGGTCCTTTGTACAGAGCCCCAACTGAAAGGCATTGTCACCAGACTCTACAACCGGCATGGCTTCTACCTCCAGATGCTTCCGGATGGCACCATGGACGGCACAAAGGACGAAAGCAGCTCCTTCTGTAAGTCTGACTGCCTCACACCTGTCTGTCTTCATAGCTCTACAACAGTACGTCTTCCAGCAAACCTCACACCTGTCTGTCTGCATAGCTATACAACAGTACGTCTTCCAGTAAACCTCACACCTGTCTGTCTTCATAGCTATACAACAGTACGTCTTCCAGCAAACCTCACACCTGTCTGTCTTCATAGCTCTAAAACTATACGTCTTCCAGCAAACCTCACACCTGTCTGTCTTCATAGCTCTAAAACTATACGTCTTCCAGTAAACCTCACACCTGTCTGTCTTCATAGCTCTACAACAGTACGTCTTCCAGTAAACCCCACACCTGTCTGTCTTCATAGCTCTAAAACTATACGTCTTTCAATAAACCTCACACCTGTCTGTCTTCATAGCTCTAAAACAGTACGTCTTCCAGTAAACCTCACACCTGTCTGTCTTCATAGCTCTAAAACAGTACGTCTTCCAGTAAACCTCACACCTGTCTGTCTTCATAGCTCTAAAACAGTACGTCTTCCAGCAAACCTCACACCTGTCTGTCTTCATAGCTCTGAAACAGTATATCCTCCAGTAAACCTCACACCTGTCTGTCTTTATAACTCTGAAACACTACGTCTTCCAATAAACCGAACACCTGCCTGTCTTCATAGCTCTAAAACATGTCGACCTTTCTGTCGACATAGCCCTGATACAATTCATCTTCCTAAAAATCTCCCACCAGTCTGTCTTTATAGCTCTGAGTTAGTATGTTATCCTAAGTCAGCGGTCGGTCTGGTCTGTCTGCTGTCCCCAACCCCTGTCTGTCTGCCTGTGTCTGTCTGCTGGGTGGAATAGACAGCACTAAAACAGCTGAAACTGGACAGGAGATCTTCCCTGAGTAGTTGATAATCAAACCCCAGCGTGAAGTCTTCCTGTTGGGAGGATTTCCCAGCTCCCAGTCCCTAGTCAAGGCATTCACCTGGACACTGGGAATAATCCAAGTCACTGAGCCTGGGTCAGTTATACCTTTTTCTTGCTAATGGTTTGGGATTGGGAGAGTGGCTGATCCTACGTGTGTGTATATAGGCAAACGTCCCTCCGCAGCAATCTGTTCCAGGTATTATTTAGTCAAGCCCAGCTAAGCGTTCTTCCTACTGGGTTAATTACCCAACTCTCTTTTACTACTCAGGGCTTTCACCCGGGGGGGTTCATTGACCAAAACACATACCCCGCTCACAGGGCCACACTGGATGTTTCAGTTTTTTTGTTCCACATCATTACTGTGAGACCTGCTTGCGTTGGGACTTTTATTTTGTAGGAAGGACAGGCTTTTCACCTGGATGATCACTGAGCGAAACGTACATTGCCTTCCTCTGGGAACACCGGGCTCTCCTGCAGCAGATCAATAGAATATGATGGGACATCCCCTATGTGGTGACTTAACACATTACAGTGTTTCCTTATTTGGTAAAGAAAAGAAGAAAAAGAAAAAACCTACAGTGTAGCATCTCACCAAACAAAACGTACACCGCTAGCAGAAATCCCTAACGAGGAAAGTCGCGCCTGCTCTCTCCAGGCACCGCTATTACCGAGCGCTGTGGGCTTCTGGGGGAAATCGGCATTGGGAAAATGCCTCAGAGATGAGGAGTGAGGATACTAAGAGATGGACGGAGGGAGATCTGGCAGGGACACACAGTACCGCGTGGGACCCGTGAAGGCAGCGTACTTGTTCATTCCCAAAGCGCGCTGGGTCTGTTGAGTGACAGGCGTCATTGTAATCGAGTATCAACCCACGGCGCCGGTCCAACCGTCCGCACAGAATATGGAGCGTGAGAAATGAGTGTGTTGAGTGATTGTGTGTGCGTGTGTGTAATGTATGCAGCCCACTGCGGTGTAAGGAGGCCAGTCAGAAAGGGCCGAATCAACAGCAAATGGAGGTAAATAATGAAGGAGAAACCAATCTGATTAATATCTGACATCTAGAGACGAGGAGCGTCCTGAGTGCCACCAACTTCACTACGTAGTACACTATGTGTTACAGTACTGTATGCTGGACACAGCGGGGGACACTAGGACATTTCCCTTTATACCACGTATGCATTCACGCACGCACGCACGCACGCACTCACACATCAACATATTTATTTAGCACACGCGCTCCCTGACACAACTGAAGAGATATCTGCACTAAACACATCCAAATGCTCTCCACTCTCTCCAAACTCTCTCCCCCTATCGGTTGGTGAACACCAGGCATATGAGTCACAAACGGTTTGATATTGACAGACGTCTTAGCGACGCATGTCCCTTTAGGGCCCCTGACCTCTGCGGAAAGGTCATGAAAGATCACAAATCCTCGACGGCTTATATTGCCTGGCATGTGAGATTCTGCTGAACCCGGCGGAATGTGGTTTCGTTTGTGCGGCTGGCATGAACACAACAGAAATCAGTCAACACATAATGACAATGAGCAAATTCCAGCGAGCCTTCGTGTGGATTAATGTCCCGTTGTACCGACGCTGTAACGTCAAACCACAGCGTCAGTAAGAGGAGACGGAGGACAGGGAGATGATGTGAGGAGGGAGAAGAGAAAGGGGGAGAGAGGAGCCAAAAGAATAGCTGGGGAGCCGCTGCTGGCCATTCAATCACTGTGACTCCCCCCTCTGGTGGGAGGTCAAAGTGGCTGGCCGGCTCTTCCTCTCCCTTTCTATCTCCCACCGTGGCGAAGGAGGCAATGGGGGTAGTTAGGAGAAAAGAGAGGGGGATGTTGAGGTTGAGAAAAAGGGAGAATCCTGTGTTTGGACACTCTCTCTGTCCAGCTGGACTGACCAGTAGGTTGTCACGGTGACATGACATTGTGTGTCAGGGAGCCAGACCTCCCACCTGAGAGACTCTGAGGAGAGAAGGGGAGAACAGCGCAGCTGCTCAAGTCGAGGCATTGCAATCAGGAGGTCAAATTGTGGTCGCGTCACACCGACAGTTACCCTGGGGGGGGGGGGGTCCCATGGATGCGGGTGCAGAAAATACCTTTGTAACCATGACCGTCCTGCCAATCCTGGAATGTGACCTCATACGGTCATTCACAGACCTGACAGAATGGATTCACATTAACTGGTTAAATAATGGTGAAAAAAATGAATAAAACCCCATAAAGATGAGACTGAGAAGTAAAATGAAAGTGAATTGAATTAAAGTCAGCCAGGCTGACTTTTAGAGGATGAGAAAAAACAAGGCAGTGGACGATTAGGGTTTTGTGTGGGGTTGTGTGGGTTGTGTGTGGTTGTGTGGGCTGTGTGTGGGGCTATATGGGTTGTGTGGGTTTGTGTGGGTTGTGTGGGCTTGTGTGGGGCTGTATAAGTTGTATGGCTTGTGTGGGGTTGTGTGGTTTGTTTCGGTTGTGTGGAATTTGTGGGGTTGTGTGGGGTTATGTGTGGTTGTGTGGGGTTATGTGAGGTTGTGTGGGGTTATGTGGGTTGTGTGGTTTGTTTTGGTGGTGTGGAATGTGTGGGTTTGTGTGGGTTGTGTGAGGTTGTGTGGGGTTATGTGGGTTGTGTGGTTTGTTTTGGTGGTGTGGAATGTGTGGGTTTGTGTGGGTTGTGTGAGGTTGTGTGGGGTTATGTGGGTTGTGTGGTTTGTTTCGGTGGTGTGGGGTTGTGTGGGTTGTGTGGGTTATGTGGGGTTGTCAATAGATTTGATTTCCTGTGAACATTTATATTCATCTGGACAAGTTAGATGAGGAATTTCCTTTTGTCTGGAAGTCCCATCGGAAAGCCATAACGAGTAGTCAGCCTGATTCTCTGCACTTTTTTCTATCGCAATTACTGTTACAAAAAACGCCATTAATCTCTTCCAGCTCAGTGATTGGTCTGGTCTGACATCTTCTCCTCAACACTCCATTACACAAACACACACTCTTTCTTCTCCCTTTCCCTGTCCCTCTCCCTTTCAACGTTTCATAACGGCTCTTTTTATTCTCCAGACACACAATCCATGGAGAAATTCTGAGACTGCAAGAGGTTTTACAGATAATTCCTTTTGATCTGTAAATAACTTATTCTTGGATAGCATTACTTTGAAATGCATCAGAAGCTGTTTTGGCCCATAGAAACCCACAGCATCAGCTTGATGAATGTCAACAAACCCCATACATGGTTTGAAGTGTATGGTACTACACCTGTAGGCCTGACAGTTCTCAGGTGGCGTAAAGCTTTTTACACAAACAGGTTTTATTTCCGCTGCTGATTCTCGCTTTAAAAGGCAAAGCCGCAAAACTTCTAGCACAAAATCAGGAAAGGCATCGTATATTTAAAGCACTTTAAGTCCACCAACCGATGAAGGGAGTGGGTGAAAAAGGAATGGGGAGTGTGGGGATAGAAGAGGAGAAGGGGAGTGTGGGGATAGGAGAGGAGTAGGG